>JACXGJ010010927.1:0-20876 GCA_016801105.1 Esox niger | reverse complement strand
GTTTTTTTTACAGAATTCCAACTTATGCAATAATTATCCCAAATTGGCATGGGCCGGTCCATTTCTGTGCATAACTCATTTGAATCAGTTACATATTTTGCTGGCACACTATTAAAAAGCATCTCAAGGTCACTGGTCAGTTACATAATATTAGGCTATTTACACACCAGAACAGAAGCTGCTCTGTGCCATGCACTGGGTAAAGCTACTGAATGCACGAACACAAACCAAAATCAAGTTTTTATATTCCTGAGACATATTAATATGCTTAAATGGCTTTATAAATGACAAAAACATCCTTGCCCATGGGTTATCTCCAGATGAGCATTGCCCTAAGGAACTGACTGTTTTGATTCATGAAAACCAAACACCACTGCCTCTGTTTTTGATTCCCTGGCTGCATTGGCTCCTGCTCTCATGGCATCCGCTGGCATGGAATGAAATAACGAGGACTAAACTGGTCATTCCTGTTCAAGCCACGTCCTCCTAAAGGTTATTTGAAAGGAAATTGTATTTTAGTCCAGTAATATTCAAGTATCAGGTATAAGCTCCAAAAAGATAATAATATAAAAAACATTGTATTAAATACTTTGTACAGTATACTAGTGTAATATTCAAAAGCACACTACAGTTAATACTAAAGTAGACTATAGACATGTCCACAAAAACACAACAGTATTAAAAGTTCTATAGTGAAAAAACACTACAGTGAATAATACGGAAAAATCGACAAAAACATTAAATTCTATATTGTATCTCTTATTAAATTGTCTGCTTTGAAACCATGAATGCTGATTGTCTGATAGCCGAATATTGTGAGACCGTATACCGTATGACATCCCAGCACGTGCGTCGTATCTAAGAACAGCTCTTAGCCGTAATATATTAGCTATATCCTCACCCCGTGCCTGATTTCTAAAATATAACGAGTCGTTAGTATGACACAAAGACAATTCGCACTGTTTGACAAAATGCGCAATGAAGTTTGCCCACAATGCATTGATCCACATTCACTAATTTATAGTGGTTTTCATCCCTACTGGTACTCTTATAGGCCTACCTGACATGTTAAACCTCGTGTTTAGTTTAGCTTTCAGTGGTTTTGTATTTAGTAACAGAGCGTAAAATACTGCTCACAACAAGTATTGATCAATTTGAAGACGGCCACTAGGCATACACATTGCTTTGCTTTTTCCCAACAGAGAACAGGTAGAATTGTCTCAAGTACCTTTCTCAAGTACGTGTAAAGGCGCATGAAAGCCATACCGATTCTGGATTTAATATCACCATGACAACTGAGACCTGTCTTCCGGATCCGTAATCACGTCCGAACAACGCCCGCGTGACTGTCCAATAGAAAAGCGAGAAGTCACCATGAGTCACACCGGGATGTGGCTCCAGTAGATGGATGTTTTATTGTCAGCTCTGAATGAGTATATCATTTAAGGTCGAAGTTACTCCGGAAACGTGTGGAAAGGACTCTACAGAATTAAGTTGACTTTTGTTTTAAAGCACTGTTTATTTACTCACAGCCGTTTCTCATCGATAGAATTTGTTATACTTCTGTATTCTGTTCATATTTTAAAAAGGACCTTTAGTCAACTTTCTGGATTATCATCATGTTGCCAGAATCTGCGACAGGGTAGGTGTATTCCAACAATATTCCGTTTTCATTACAGCGGCATAATCAGAGAAGACAATTTGGAAAGGAAGGGTTTTGCAGTGGCGCTTGGTGTATTTATTTGGATCTAGTCCCTGCGGAAGCAATATCTTCTGCTGACATATTTTTTGTGATGTTTCGGAAAACTCCAGGTCTGTAGCACTTGTAGCCGTACCACTCGTGTGCTACTTTATTGCACATTAATTACGTATTCTCCACCTTTGTCAATATATTATTTTTTGGTAGAGCCATTTTACCTGACAAAGAGATGCGCTACATTAATGGTTACATTTGTATCTGATTAGTATATTTTGTCAATTTTCAAGCCTACGATTACAATTTCAAATTGTCACTTCTCATAACCGAACTACGTTACGCACTATCGGAAATTCTACTTCATGAAAACACGGGATATGTTGCCATAATTACGCATGAGCTCACTTTTATCGCGTCTTATCCCGGTCCTATGCAATATTTATTATGGCAATAACTCTAGATGTCAGTGCAATTTTGTGAATGATGGTGGGCTATGGTAGGTTCATGTTTTCAGTGGTAATTTTGCATGATAACCAGCTGCTTCAGACAGCAAGATCTTCCCTGCTCTATCCCAACGATGCACTCCACACAGATGTTATCGGCTTTCTGCCCATAACAATCAGACCGTTTCCCCACCCATTTGTTATAAGCGCTTTTGACACCAATCCTCCTTCTTTCTCTCTGTTTCTTTGTCGCCCAAAATGTCTTTGTCTCCTAATCTTAACCCACCTCCCTTAAATTCTAACTGTCCCAGTGTCCCTATCCCCCATCTATAATCTCTCTCCGTCTTTCTTTTTCAGGTACAGCTTTGAGGAGTGCAGTGCTACAGCTGAATGGCTCCTCTCCCAGACCGAGATCCGTCCCCTGGTGGGTATAGTGTGTGGTTCAGGCCTGGGACGCCTTGCCGAAATGCTCAAAGACCAGAGAGCTTTTAAATACAGCGACATTCCTAACTTCCCCCAGAGTACAGGTGTGTTCTTTTTGATGAGCATATGTGTTGTTGATTTCTTAACATGGTGGAAACTAAAAAGCCCTACAAGTATAGTTAAACAAGAAACATTAGCCCATGTCTGGTTTCCACAAGAAGACTTGCCTTCAGCGGGAAAGTTAAAATTGGAATTAGATTAGATGTAGGATCAGTGTTTATGTTTATTATTAAGAGTTAAGGTTAAGTTAAGTTTAGGGAAAAGGTGATTTTTAATAGGAATACCCTGTCGAGCCTACACTGCAACCAATTAGACAAACAAATGTATGTCTATGTGTCTAATTGGTTGCAGTATGTGGTTTCACTGGTCTAACCGGTGTGTGTGTCTGTTGCAGTGCATGGCCACGCTGGCAGGTTGGTGTTCGGCACCCTTAAAGGAAAACCGTGTGTGTGCATGCAGGGAAGGTTCCATCTCTATGAGGGCTACTCCATCCAGAAGGTCAGTGGGTGTTTAGTCATGTGTTATAACCATACTGTCGCTTCAGAGTGAGAGATAGAGCGCCAGACAGTCATACAGACAGTGCATAGTCAATAATCAACAATTGTCAACAGCCTCTATGTTATGCCTTCTCTTTAAATCGTGTAATTACATTCTAATTAAATGCAATCAGTAAATTTTAACAACAAGTACATGTGATGCTATATTTGTTACATTGCAACATCAGTTAAGTTCATCCCATCAAATAATTAATATGTATTGTGTAAAGGCACACCTTTAATTAGCAGTTAATTTGTTAATGTTCCAGAACCTGTTCACCCATGCTGTTTGATTCCTGTCAAATTTGTTGAGCACCACTCCTTTTCTGTGCTAAAGCCTGTTAAATTGCAATGTATTTGACATTATGGCTGGCAATGTTTTTTCATGTAATTACTACCTCCTCTGATTATGCCACTATGTCAGCTGGGGTCTAAAAATAAGAAACATTTGATGAACAATTACAATAAAAAATGTACAACAATTGCAGGTTACGCTGCCCATCCGGATCTTTAAAATGCTTGGAGTAACAACTGTTCTCCTGACGAATGCAGCTGGGGGCCTGAATCTGGACTACAAGGTCGGGGACATCATGATCATAAAAGACCATATCAACATGCCTGGCTTTGCAGGGAACAACCCACTAAATGGACCCAATGATGAAAGGTGGGTGTGGCTTTATACACAGAATATATACACTATACCAGGGGTATTCAAATCTTACCCTATGAGGTCCTGAGCCTGCTGGTTTTCTGTTCTACCATTAAATGCTCCCACCTGGTGTCCAAGGTAAAAATAAATGCCTGATTACAAGGTTTAATGAAAAAAATGCAGTGGAACTAGCTTGGAGTTCCTGATTTAAGTACTACTGCTCTATACAGAATATAAATGTTTTTTTACTTGCTTCATATGTACACATGATAATTACTAGCCAAGTAACATACTTTTCCCAATACTGGTGGGATTAATATTCCCTCTTTCCACATTCTTCTTGAAGGTTTGGCATTCGGTTTCCCTCAATGTCTGATGCATATGACAAAGAACTTCTTCAGCTGGCACAAGGTGTGGGGGCTGAGCTTGGCTACGGCAACTTTCTGCGCGAGGGCGTGTACTGTGTCGTGGGCGGGCCCTCGTTTGAGACCATCGCTGAGTGTCGTATGATGCACAAACTAGGGGCTGACGCTGTGGGTGAGTCCCAGGGCAGTTCCATTTAGGCCTTCCACCTAGGCCTTCCACCTAGGCCTTCCACCTAGGCCTTCCACCTAGACCTTCCACCTAGGCCTTCCACCTAGACCTTCCACCTAGGCCTTCCACCTAGGCCACCTAGGCCATCCACCTAGGCCTTCCACCTAGGCATTCCACTTAGGCCTTCCACCTAGGCCGCCTAGGATCTCAGCGATACAGCATGATCTCAAATATAAGGGCAGTCTCAAATGTCTCAGATACAGATGTGCCCTGCATGAACACACTAAGATGCACAATATATACTACACACCTATGCTCTACAACTACACAATACACATGAACATTTTAAAACCCATTTTCTATCCATTGATCCTCTGAAATGCCCTTGGGATTGCCTTAAATGCTCCAATTCATTATGTTTGATTAGTTTGGAGATTATTCCAAAAGTGAGTTAACCATCCTTGAACCATGTGTCAACAGATAAGTCAGGTGTGGTTGTCATTGCTACCTTGGAGCTTCATAAACAAAACCTTAAAATAGGTCGAGCGACAAGATTTGAAAGATTTTACCCATTTATATATGATTTTGAAAAAACACGGTGTTATAATTTGTTTAACCCACATAAAGTATCCATTTCAATTCAACAAAGACTCTCTGCAAGTCAATACATGCTGTGTAATGCAGGTAGGCAGTTAGAAGCAGGAAATAGGCACAGTGCAGTAATAAGGGGTTTTAATATCAGCGGGTTTTCCAACCTAGAGACTAAACAAAACAATAAGGCACAATGGGCAACAAAACGTAAATCCAAACACAGGCAAATCAACAATGAGGCAAAGTAGTCTGGACAGCTTTAACGCCGCACAAGGTTGACTCAAACAGCAGGGGTGTATGTAGTGGTAATGACAAATAACAGTTTGCACAAACAATCCTGAGTGAGTGTCTGGGTGTTGACCAGGAGTGGATGAGGACAGGACAGATGTGACAGGCAGAATGGAGGTGCAAAATAACCTGGTCAGCCAAGGAGCATAAGCAGACTAAAAAATGTGCCCTTCGAACAGTTTGACGACCACTAATGTTCACGTAACTAGAATAGAAGCATCGCTGGATAACTTTTGGACGTTATAATATTGCTGGAGCGCGATTCGTCATGTCATTCTCTTCCTTTGTGTCCTCCCCGTTCTAGGCATGAGCACTGTGCACGAGGTGATTGTAGCGCGCCACTGTGGCATGCGTGTGCTTGCTCTGTCCCTAATCACCAATCAGGCTGTGATGAACTACGACAGCCAGGAGAAGGCCAACCACGAGGAGGTCCTGGAGACAGGTCAGCTGAGGTCAGAGCAGCTGGAGAGACTGGTCACAACCATGGTGACCCGCATCCAGGACCACAACAGCGCCTGATGCGATACGTCCCAAATGGCACACTAACCACAGCCCTATGAGCATTGGTCTAAAGCGCCCAGTCAGAGGCCTGCTGGTTAAATCTGAATTGGTCTGAGCCCTCCTAGTCGGAGGCACGTCCTGGTTCTACTGCCATGTCGCAGGAGTCAAATCAGACCAATTAACTTTTGGGGTGTGTGTGTGTGTGTTTGTGTGTGTAAACGTGTTTTTTTGTAAAAAAAAACTTTTTTCTTTATTTACTTCTTTAAGTTTACATTCTCAAGGGTAGCAGATTGTTGAAAACATGTATCTACTATTAATATTCAGCTGTGTTGAGCTTAATCGACTCTACTGTTAATAGTGACTTAGTAGCTTGATAATTTAGTGAATTAATATTTATTTATTTCTTCAGAAATACAGTTTCATATGTACATTCCTTAACAGGTGATAATATTTGGGTTTATATTTATATACGTTTATATTGGTGAAATTAATTACCAGAATATAATGTTGTAGCATCTAGTAAAGTAGCATTACTGTAGGTTGGTACGGTTATTAAGAATTAGGGATGTTTTTGTATATTTATACTTATTTATAGAAGCACTTTTTCGTTAGAGAATGAGTGATTTTTGTTAGTACTGTTCTATTATAGAATTAATAATGTCCTTAATCAATTGTCTTATAGAAGGTGTTACTGGGTTTATACTGTCATCATATGTTTACTAAATGGCATTGGTCAGAGGGTTATTTTACCTTGCAAGCTCCTGTTGGCTTTAGCTTTATCTTTACTAACAAAGCAAATGTATGTTTACTGTATGTGTGGGGGTTGAATGCTGAATTAAATGTATGTTGTTACCTATTCACTAACAGTCTTACTTTCACAATAAAATTCATTGAGTCAACTTGATGTTTCAGTTTTCAAGTAGTTCTTATTATTATATTTAATGTGTAGTCTGGAATTGAAAGCTTACAGTCACTGTTCACATTGTTCTCTAGTAGTTCAGTTAACGCCCACTGTGGGAGAGTTTTCTGTGCTGTGGGAAGCGATGGCAGTACCTTGCTAGCTGTAGGAGGGGCTACCCTCCACTGACAGTTCACCTGGTGCCACACGGGGCGTGAGCCATGGTCCTCCATGACGGGCCTCCATGGACAGCATTCTGACCACTTGAGATAAACATACGGTACCAGTTGTGTAATCCAAACAGCAAGATTTCACGCTAGCTGTGGAGTGAGTTTGCGTTATGTTCCTAACTCTGTTACACTCGTCCCATTGAAACTTGCCACACAGCGATTATGACCTTACGACCTCTTGTCATTATCACTTTGATGTTGTTTTCACAAGGACAATTTACAAAGTCGGAGGAAAACATGCTAGAATGCGTATCAACGGCAGTGCAGCATTTGGGGATGTGTATTTCCCCGCCGTGTCCCCCTCCTACAGCTAGCGCTTTCCATGATGTCAACGCATCTGGCTTCTTAGGCACATAAGGTCATGAGTAGACATGACTCAAATACTGTACTCCCCATCATTCTTAGAGGGGTTATGTCCCAATTTCCGTCCTATTCCCCATATACTGTTGTGCACTGCGGGTCAAAAGCACTGCACTATAAATGTATTAATATATGATATCTTCGTCTCAATCTGTGCTACAGCTGTGCTTGAACGCTGTGCTGTATCAACCATTACCAAGCAAACAGTCACAGTCAGCATTAGTGTGGTGTTACTCTAGGAAGCAGAATCCAATACTGAAGTTATAGCTCTTGTATCACGGAAAAGAGGGGTCAAAGCATCGGTCAGGTCAAATGGGGTCAATATGTGATTGAGAAATGGTGATGCATTGGAAAGTAACCGGGAAAGTATGTTTACTGAGGGTATATTCTTGATTTTTGTAAAAAGAAATAAACTCCAGTTTCACTTTTTTCACATCACTTTCCAAATTCTTATAAAAAATTTATGCACAAAATAGGCAATCTGACAGGTTGCCAAACCTACAGAACCAGATATTTAGCCAAATAATTGTTAATACAGCATGTATACCATACGCAAGAGGCATATAATATGTAAATCAATGTTACCAGAAATGTGTTCTGGTGGAACACTGAGCATAAAGGGCAAAACACAACAACTCTATAATCCAAAGTTACTCTATTAAGTTGAAATGTTTGTGCGTTTAAATATTTTGTGAGACTTCTTTGCCATTTTTGCAGAGAATACAGGGATTTATGTCAGGGTTTATGTTGGCACTTAGAGTGTTTTTTGGGGGGATAAACACAGTTTTACTCATTTTGCAATACAAAGAACCTACTATCATATTAAAATTATTTTACATGGAACTGGCTGTGTTGACTGCCAGCAGCACCAAAACGGCCAAACAGGCACACTCGTGAGCTGTTAGTGAAGGAAGATATAGAGTGGGGAGAACAAGTATTTGATACACATCTGATTTTGCAGGTCTTCCTACTTACAAAGCATGTAGAGGTCTGTCATTTTTATCATAGGTACTCTTCAACTGTGAGAGACGGAATATACAAAAATCCAGAAAATCTCATTGCATGATTTTTAAATAATTAATTTGCATTTTATTGCATGACAAATATTTGATACATCAGAAAAACTTAATATTTGGTACAGAAACCTCTGGTTGCAATTACAGAGATCATATGTTTCCTGTAGTTCTTGACCAGGTTGGCACACACTGCAGCAGGGATTTTGGCCCACTCGTCCATACAGACCTTCTCCAGATCCTTCAGGTTTCGGGCTGTCGCTGGGCAATACGGACTTTCAGCTCCCTCCAAAGGATTTCTATTGGGTTCAGGTCTGGAGCCTGGCTAGGCTTGCTGAAGGATTTTAATCCATGACGGAGTAGTGTGTTACTAATGGTTTTCTTTGAGACTGTGGTCCCAGCTCCCTTCAGGTCATTGACCAGGTGCTGCTGTAAAGTACTGGGCTGATCCCTCACCTTCCTCATGATCATTGATGCCCCACGAAATGAGATCTTGCATGGAGCCCCAGACCGAGGGAGATTGACCGTCATCTTGAACTTCATCCATTTTCTAATAATTGCGCCAACAGTTGTTGCCTTCTCACCAAGCTGATTGCCTATTGCCCTGTAGCCTATCCCAGCCTTGTGAAGGTCTACAATTTTATCCCTGATGTCCTTACACAGCTCTCTGGTCTTGGCCATTGTGGAGAGGTTGGAGTCTGTTTGATTGAGTGTGTGGACAGGTGTCTTTTATACAGGTAACAAGTTCAAACAGTTGCAGTTAATACAGGTAATGAGTGGAGAACAGGAGGGCTTCTTAAAGAAAAACTATCAGGTCTGTGAGAGCCGGAATTCTTACTGGTTGGTAGGTGATCAAATACTTGTCATGCAATAAAATGCTAATTAATCATTTAAAAATCATACAATGTGATTTTCTGGATTTTTGTTATAGATTCCGTCTCTCACAGTTGAAGTTTAACTATTGTAAAAATTACGGACTTCTACATGCTTTGTAAGTAGGAAAACCTGCAAAATCAGCAGTGTATAAAATACTTGTTCTCCCCACTATATACTAAAACATGGCAAAACACCCATAGACCTTCTGGATGGAGTATCCCTCATAGAGACGGAAACTTCCCTGGAGGCACACACATGGTTTTCCTTTCAGGTTGCTGAACACCAACCTGCCAGCGTGGCCATGCACTACAACACATAGGCATGATTCACACCAATCATGTAGAGGGGTGGACAGTCTAAATGTACAACCTCAGACATGAACAAGCCTAAACTCATTTTATTGGGATTATTATGGCCTACACACCTGTGCACAGGGGGACGTTTCAACCGAGCGATGGATCCCTGTCTAAGTCGGTCTACTTGACATGTTCCAAAACACAGAAATACAACCGAGTTTCTCCCCAGAGCGAGAGCTGAGGAATGCAGAAAATCAGCTGTGCTGTTCCTGAAGCAAACTGTTATTATGTTAACATTGCCACTAAGAAGATTAACAGGGACTTGTTTTGCATGACTCACCTCACTACCACACCAACAGACAGATAACATGAGGCTACAGTTCCCACAGCAAATTCCAAAATAATATCAAATTCTGAGGGCATGAAGTCAGGGGACACAATCACTGATTCTGGAAAAAGTAAGAGGGTCAGAACAACACACTCCCACTTTTAAAATATATAACAGACAGGTCATGTTGAAAAGAGATAAGCTTGGTCAGGGAAAAGAACATGCCGGACAGTGAATAAAAGACAAAGTACACGCATTGCTTATGTACTTCTTTTGGGACTGTCAGTTTGTGTGTTGCTTTTGGCTTTTGTGAATCAAATGAAACCGAATGGGGTCGTATGTAGCAGCATATGTATTTAACGGGAATGTGACGGGACTTTTGGATTTTGCCAGCCACATGTTGTTCGTACCATGCCTTATTTAATAACTGTTGGAACTGTCCTTTTTTGGTTACTCACTCTCACGCTCCACCTGGGTCTCAAAATAACCAGTCACTGTGATTATTAGCCAGAGACAGATTCCCAGCCAGAAGGTTGACTGAGCAGTGTGAAGCATCTGGGCATATTGTAATCTAGTCAATGTTGATCTTCTAATGTTTAAACAATCCCTGAATCAGCTAGTATCCCACTGCCTTCAGTCAAGGGCCATCCTAATTGTCTTTCAAGAGCTTTGTTCTAACAGGCCATTAAACCTATGTAATTTTCTACTTTTTACCATGGCACACAGATGCCCTACGGTTCCATTTTGGACACATCCTTCTATAAAGTTCTTCTCCACTTCACTTCCTTACTCAAAGTATCCCCCTGCCGCGTTGCTCCTCCTCCAGTCAGTTCCTTCCATGACGTGGACTTGGCAGTTTGTAACCATAAAAGGTCAGACTTTGGGTTATACAAGCTGTTCCCCACATCCATTTTAGAGCCCAAATTCATCGTGTCCATATAGGTGCACTGATATTCACTAGAGCCTGTTGGCTAGCCAGACAATTAAAATAGTCTCTCCTTTTGGTTGCCTGTCCCTACTGGTTAGACTAGGGCTTAACTCAACATTGTACAAACCCCTCCTAATTTTTATCTGAAACTTTGCACTGACCCTAATCAGCAGCTTGGCTCATACTCGTTAGAGGTGAGTGGATGTTAATTTGGGCAAGTCAGTTGGAGGGCGACTGGGTTCACAAGGCATTTGCCTACGGTTTGGTCCATGGGCAGTGCCCTTCATCACGCAACATGCTTTATCAAGACCCTCTTTTTGTCTCAACTGCATGTGTGGACAGTGTGTTATGTCCACATGGGTGGGGAGAATAGACCAGAAGACACATTTCTGTTGTTTGCTGTAATCAGGGGTCTCCAACACAGCTATTGTCATGGTAGTTTTCACTCCAAATTGATATTTTTGGGTTGGATTGAAAACCAGCAGAAAAGTTGTATTGTTGGAGACCCCGGCAAAGGACATTCAAGTTGTGTTGTATAGCTGTATTGCAAAGCCCTTACTTCTTGGGAAAGGCCGAAGGTGGATACTAAATAGAGAACCATTTGGAAAGAAGACTTTGAAGACATACCAGAGCTCGGTATAATTCTAGAAACTGGTTCTGATAGTTGCTCGATATATAAACAATTACCCCAGGTGTTTTGTGTAACACATCAACATATTGTCTACATCAACAGTTTAACATGTTACTTAATGCAAATGTGTATGATACATTATGAATTGAAAATTTGTATAAAAATGTTTTGAATTTGCTGTCCTTTAAGTCCTGGAATGTATCTTTAAGAACATGTAAAGTGTCTTTAATAGCCAATAAGTATAAACAATTTTACCAAACGACTCAGGGTCAACTGGTTTATGGAGAGGGAACCAATTTTCATACGGTTTATTAAATGGCCTGATGTGAAATTGCTAAGTGTAAATTCTAATCAACGTTTCAGTAGTGTTTAAAATAGCAAACCAAAAAGTATTTACTTTTTATAGAATATATTTTCTTTTTAAATATAAGAAAATGTATAACATCTTAATAACTTAATAGATTTTGAGGACCATATTTAGCTCCAAAAGCTACAAAATGAGACATGTCCCATGGAGATTAACACCACCTTAACTTGAGCTTAGTCTCGCAGGGCCATCCTCCCAAAAGTCTTGTCATACCCTCAGCTATATCCAGAATGAATGATCCTGTGCCTTTTCAGATGGTGCAGGAGAGTAAAAGTCTTTCCACACTGCGAGCAACAGTACGGTCTCTCCCCACTGTGGACACTCTGGTGCGTCTTAAGGCTGCTCTGCTGGGTGAACCTCTTCCCACATGTGGCACAGCTGTAAGGTCTCTCTCCGGTGTGGATCCGGTGGTGTATGGTCAGGTGCGAGGAGCAGTGAAAACTCTTCCCGCAGACAGTGCAGCGGAAAGGCCTCTCGCCTGTGTGGCTCCGCTGGTGTATCTTGAGATAGGGCAAGCGACTAAAACTTTTGCCGCACTGCGAACAACTGAAAACCTTCTCCGTTATGGCTGTACCCCAATGGTTTTTAGCATGATGATGGGGCATACTGAAGCTCCTGAGGCCACCTGGTGGAAATGTGTTGTTATTGTTCAATCGGGTGCCTGGCTGTGATGCAGCTGGTCTGTCAGTTTCACCCAAGCCAAAGCTTTCTTCTGCCGCATTTCCATTGCCTTGATGCCTGGACGGTGGGATGTGGTTATTCCTCTGTGAGAACAAATGATCTCTCGGCCTGACCTGCTGCTGTGAATGGCTGACCTGCGGTAGACTCTGGAAACCAGACCCGGTCTGACACACAGTTACTTTGTCTTTTTGAAATACTTTGTTGAACACTGACCTGCCACACGGTCTCTGTGAAGGTGAAATGTCTGCTTTACTAACATCGTCCGCTTGGATGGAGATGGGCTGAGCTTTGGAGCAATCTGAAAAATTCTCTGAATACTGGTCAGCAACACAAGAGAAGTCCGGGAAGTCAGTGTCTATGACTATGTCAGTGTCATTCCCTTGAACTAAAGATGACCACAGTTGACTGTCTCTCTCATCCATTACAAACTCAGAGCTCAGTGGGTTCTGATGCTTCACTGAATTTCTCTGTTGACATCCATCCTGACTGAACACAGAATGTTCTTCGTCCTTCTCTGTCTTTATTACAAACTCCAGGACACTGGTCTCCTCATCAGCCTGGGACCCAGACTGGTGCAGCTTACTGAGATTCTCAGGATCTTCTGCCAGCTGATCTTCCAGGAGGGTTATTGGGGCCTGATTCTCCTCTTCTTCCAGCTGCTGATGAATTTCAATGGGGAGCTTCTGAACCGCATCACTGACAAATGTGGAGCTTCCTAGAAAGAAGATGAAAAGACGTTACTCAGTTATAACTCAAATGTAAAAAAAAAAAAATTGCCTCCCTTGTCGAATAAAAAAAATATATATATATATGCAAAGCAACTGTTTGCTAATTAAGGGTCAATACAATTTGATCAATGTTCCAGGCAGTCACACTGTTAAAATTAAGGATGTGAGTAACATTACCTGTCTATGCAAAATTTGGATTCTGACATCACCTAAACTACTACAATATAGTGAACAACAGTGCAGGGCAAGATTTGAGTCATCGGGCAAAGCACAACACAATTAGGAAACAAAGTGTGCCTACATAGCGGGTGCCCCATTGACCGGTGACCCATTGGCCGTTTTTAAAAGCAGATAGAAAGCACACATCGCGAATAAGGTACACTTTGGGACAATGTGCTGTTTTTGAAAAAGCTGTCCCATTCAGTGGCCAAATGGATTCAGTTACCCTGTCCACTGGGACCTCCATGTTGTTCCCTGCTCCACAGTCCTTCATCCGGTCTCTCTACTTTAATGAAAGGTGAATCTATCTCTGCAAACTGGAAATATGAAATGATCAGACATAACACACTGTCAAATTTTCATTCAGCTGGGTTAGATTTGGGCTACGTGACCATATCAAATCCCAATTATATGATTCAGCAACAAATTAATTCTGGTGAACAGACCTTGGCATCAGCCAAAGCCAACCCAAGGGATACATCTTTCACACCAAATGCATCCTCTCCTCGACGACTGGGTCTCCAGTCTGAAGCACAGCTGTCAATGTATTTTTCTGAAAGGAGAAGGAAATTATTAGACATCTAGGAAATTAAGGGCTCCTGCAAGATTTTCAGGTATAGTACTAGTCCTGGTTGTTACATATTTTTGGACAGTTTGGCTACTCTGAAGATACACTAAGCTGACCATACAAACAAATTGTGTATTTAAGCAGAATAAAATCTCTGTTAATGTTACTGCAGTGGTTTAGTATTATACTCAGAAAACCGTAAATACTTTGGTTTTACTAGAATATCCTAAGGCCCTTATCTAGCTACAAAGAACAATAGGCCTATCGATACCTGTACCTATAATGCGCACTACAGTATTTGGTACGGTACTAACCAGTTTGACGAGGAATTCTCGCTATCTTCAGTTCATTCTCCATCAATACCAATTTTCTCCTTAGCATTTCATTTTCATTTTGGTTCCGAGATATTTCAAAATGTAATACAGCACAATTATCATCGATAAGTTTAGCGATGTCTGCCACCGCAGTTTTCGCTAAAACATCCATGATGGATGATAGCTGTGTCTGAAGCCGGCCGATGCAAGTCGACATTTTAAAGTAAGTTTAAAACACCCTTAATGTAAAAAGTCTGAATTGTATTCTGAAAGCTACACCATACATGGACCTATCAACCCAAATTAAAATCTACGTGCAAAAAAAATGAACCAAGGTATCTACTTCCGGGTCGGATTTTGATTACCGTAAAGACTAGAAAGATTAACACCCCATTTGCACAGGCAAAAAATAGATGCTTCAAACATTTTATTTTACTGTTAGTAAGTAAAACAGTGAAGCCGTAATATTGAGACATCAATATTATTATGGTAACCTAAAAATACTCAAGCAGAAACAAATCAACTAAAAGTACCAAAAGGTCATTTGGGACATTATCCTGTGTGTTTGGTATGTGCAATAAAAACTTTGATAAGACAACTGTCACTGAATAATTTGAAATGTAGTTTGCCGTTAAATCGAAATTATAATCCAAGATTGATGCAGACAAATAAGAGAAATACAATACAAAACTTTCATTATTCAATGTTTTTCTTAAACACTTTATACATTATTTGAGAGATACCTGATGACAACATTCAAAACTAAGAAACTAGTTAAATGTTCCATTTACATAGCTACAACATTTTTATAAATTTAATAAACTACAATGGAAACAACCATATCAAACAAATATGAACTCTTAACAACATAGTTGCAAGTGTAAACAATACTGGCCAAATGAAAAAAACTATTAATAAAGTGATATTTTATTACATTGGTATTAATTGCATTTTAATGAGAATGGAAAAAAAAACATCCACAAGACCAGTCAGTCTTTTGATCATCTACCCTGTATGAAGTCTCTGATGAGCTTTCAAGCTGCTCTTCTGAGTGAAACTCTTACCACATATCTCACAGCTGTAGGGTTTCTCACCAGTATGAGTGCGCTGGTGTCTTTCAAAGTGACTGTGGCGGTCAAAACTCTTTCCACAAATGGAACATATAAAACATCTATTTATTGTGTTGTCTGTGGTGGCACTGCTACCCTCTGTGCCGTCAAACCCTTCTATACCAAGAGCAAACAAAATCCCCTCTTGGTTGTGATTTGGTTCTGCGATGTACTCCCTTAATACGGTTTCCTCCTCTGCATGTAGTGGTGGTACCTGGTCTGGGAATCGGGGAAGCAATGACACATCGCCGTCCTCTCGGTTTCGTCCGAGAACGGCGATCCCCGCGTACTGCTCCTGCTCGATCAGCTCCAGCTTGTCCTTGTCGTCCTGAAAAGACATGTCTTCCAGTTCCACCTCTCGCGAAGCCGATGTATAGAAGCCGTGGTGGTGATGCATGCCATCGAAAGGACTGTGGTGGTATTTCACACCGGGTGAAAGCGAGTCAGAGTTCAGTTGTTTCGTAACGTCGGACGAGCAACCTGGATGTACCGGTCCAGGCTCGGTATCATTGTGCCTCTCTGCTGTAAAAGATCGACACAGCCCACGCTCCCTCTCATCCAAGACATACTCTGGCTCGTCTTGGTATGCTGGCCCTTCTGAGCTCAGTTGGCGTCCGTGTCCTGACTGATTCAGTGACTGGGATTCAAACTGTTTCTCTTGCTCGGCTTTTACCACTGACCCCAGATCTCTTCCGCCCTCCTCTTTCTCCTCCTCACTTTGCCCAGAGTTGGGCTGTGCTTCAGCAGAGAGCTGCCCCCTCTGCTCCTCTGGATTCACTGAGGGTCTACGATGGAAGTCAGACTTCTTATCATCAAACTGAGGCTGTCCTGTTAGCATGTCAGCAACATCTATATAAGAAGACAGGAGAATCACGTATTTTAGCATTGATCATGAGAGCACAATTGAAATCAATGATGAATCCTGTATTTACATATAACATATCAGATGTTAAACTAAACCCTAAACCATAGAAACATAACATTCCAACAGTTAAGCTGTGGCTCGCCCTACAGAGTATTGGGTGACATTGGGTTAATTCCCTTAGTACATAATGGAATAATAATGAATGTATTATGAATAATATCAATACTATTTGCAAATCTCTCACCTCTGTGAGTCTTGAGGTGTCCTTTGAGGCTACTCTTCTGGTTGAAACACCTTCCGCATATTTCACAGCTGTACGGTTTCTCACCCGTATGGATTCGCTGGTGCCTTTCCAAGTGACCAACACGCTCAAACACTTTCCCACAGATTGAACAGATGAAGCACTTCTTCTCCTTGGCAGTTCCCGGGACTGCTCTCGTTTCCAAAGAGTAGATAGGCCGATGGCTTAGTGCATCCCCTCCCATGGCCTGTGGGCTGGACTGTACCGTTCCATCACATGCTATCAACAGTGTCTCCGCAGGCCCATAATGTTGCTGTCTGAGCTGTAAAATCATATCCTCTCTGACATCAACGTATGGTTTCCCAGGAAACGGAGCCGTGCTGCATGATGCTTCCACCATTCCTAGGACAGGAGGTGGCACCGGAGAGGGATCCGGGAGACACTGGGAATTCTGACCAGAACTGTTGAAATACTCTGAATTGCTCGTTTCCATTTCATTGTCTGCCTGTGAACTGGACATCCATGGCTGGCTGTCTCTCTCATACAGCGAGAGCTCAGCATCCAGTTCTGCTCTTCCAGAAATGTGCTCTTCTTTGTGGTTTGGTGTCCGGGACGCATCCTTCTCCTCCCCTGGCTCCAACTTCATGGGTATGTCCGGAGCAGCTAGGATAACTTCATCCTTTGTGTTGTTCTGTTCTTCTTCGGACTGATATCTATCCAGAGGCTTTTCCCCATTACTGGCTTGTCCATCCATCGATACTGTGTGAAAAATATTAAATAAATGAAGCATTATCAGTTGCAACCCAAACATCAGCTTTTGTCCCTGGTCAAAAGAAAACTACATAAGGGATAAGAGTGCATTTTGGGATGCAGACATGATGGAATCATCCATGTCTTAAAACAAACAATAGGCTGAGGCATCTGATAGTGTGATCTACAGATGCGAGTGTCTTACCTCTGTGAGTCTTTAGATGCCCCTTCAGGCTACTCTTCTGGTTGAAACATCTCCCACATATGTCACACCTGTAGGGTTTCTCACCCGTATGGATTCGCAGATGCCGTTCAAGATGACCGTAACGTTCAAAACTCTTTCCGCAAAGTGTGCAAATAAAATGTTTCTTAACCTGGCAAAATCTTTTGGTTCGTTCTCTCCTTGCAGTATTATAGTTCGAGCCAATACCCAACACACTTCGAGGGTCTGGGTTTGACTTCCCTGTGCCATCGCTTGTTCTTCTGAGCATGTCTGACTGCTGATAATGTTGTTGCTGTCTTAACTGTAAAATCATGTTATCTCTGACATCCACATATGGTTTCCCAGGAAATGGAGCGGTGCTGCATGATGCTTCCCCCATTCCAGGAGATCCAGGAGAGTGTTCAGGGAGACACTGGGAGTTCTGACCGGCACTGTTGAAAAACTCTGAACTGCTGGTCCCCATATCATTCTCTACTTGTGAGCTGGACATCCACGGCTGTTTGGCTCTCTCATATGTTGACATTTCGGTATCCAAATCGTCTTTTTCTTCTCCCCCTGTAGTTTGCTCTGCCTGTTCCTGCTCCATCTCTGGCTCAGCCTTCACCTGAGTCCCATCTGCTGGTTGGATTTCTTCTTTATCCTTTCCCAAACAATCTTCCCCAGACTGCAGTTTCTCAAGAGAGGTGCTCCCAGCATAAGTGGCAGCACTCTCGTCAGGCCCTGTGGAAATAAATATGTACTGCATGTCAATTATCAAAACCTTTTTGTTCAAATCCAAATCGATCTGTGCCTGTGTGTGCTTGTAAAAGGCAGATTGCAATGTTAGTCTATGTAATAACAATTATTTGATTTCTCACACATTACAGCAAAACAATAACTTCCTGTTTCTGCAGTTTGAAGCAACTCAGTGTTCAAGTCCGCCTCCTGGACAAGATACGAATCTGTGGTTGCACCTCATTCCCAATCTCCTTATTTGCGGAGTGCCAAGCAGAAAGCAAGTCTGTGGTTAAATGTCTAACCTATGAATTGCAGGATGTAGCTATACTCAAACCACAAGGCCACAGGATTGAACCCCAAAACCTTCCAATCTCTGGGCGTAGGCCTGTACTGAAACCACAAGGCCACTTAGTTGGAGCCTGGCAGTCATTGCTATTCCTCTGTCCGCTCATTGTGCAGAGTCAGAGATGACTGGAGGACGTACAGTACATGCGGCCTTTCTGAAAAACAAATTCTTGGCCCCATGTTGAACCAGAATGTGGGCAAATAGGATCTTTCTATTAAGATTCAGTCTAGCCAGAAATATTTTTTTACTCACCAAGAAAACTGAGTTTTGCAGACGAACCCTTATTCTTACTTGTTGTTGCACAAATTAGTTGGTGCATAAATACAAATTGTATATTATTTTGACTAAGGGGTATGTGCCAAATTCGTCTTCTGCAAAGCACAGGTTGATCCAGTAGCAATAGCCCTAAGATAGTTTACTTTTCTTGGAAGTGCATTCGGTTCACATCATCTGTTTTGACAATAGTGGCTGTGGGGGATAACATTTTGGCAAGTAACATGACTTCATATACAACATTTCCAGAGCAGGCTAAAGGAAAATACAATCGAATGACCCTGGCCGAGAGAAGAATCATGCCTCAGTCTGGTTAAGTGTGAACGTTATTTGATAAGACATATAACATTATATGTAATACATCTATTGTCCTCCTGTTTACAGTTTCTATTACTAGTTGGCAATTATATTGCTAGCTGGTCAATGTTTCGTGTATAGACCTATTGTAAACTACTGACTGATAATAAAATATAGTTGTTCGTACAACTAGATCGACTCACCATCTCTCCCAAGATTCTCAGCAGCAATTGATCGACCATGATGGATGCGCCTTCGAGCTTGAATCCCTCGGGCTCTTCGAAGCTCGTTATCAAGTTGTTGTACGTTCTTTTTCAGGACGATGATTTCATTTTCCCGTTGACACATTTCCATACGCAACACAACCATGCCATCGTCGACTACTTTACTAATTTCTGCAACCGCAGCTTTAGAAAGTACCTCTATGATGGAAGCGATCTGAGCCCGTAGAGTAACACTGCTCAACATTTTCAAATGTTTGCGAAAACTGAAAAGCGCCCCGTCTTACTTCTGAAGAATAATACAACTTTGTGTCCACGTAATATACTACTGGAAAACTGAAAATGTGTTTTTAAATGGTTAGCTACAATGAAACCCGTTCAATTATGTGCCGCACGCTACAAACACTACGTGAAGAAGGCAACATGAACAAAGTATGTCCGGGTCACAGATTTTTGGAATCCTTCAGAATAGGAGTTAGTGCTGTAAACGTCAAAATATTAATTAGGCAATGTATTTAATAATAGCTTTCATACAAGAACTCGGAAAATTATGTTTATGAGAATATTTTATTTTGCCTTAAATTGGATTATGTTTTGTGTGTAGGAGGGCATGCGTTTACACTCCAATTATTTGTTGAACAGTACACGTACCGAATTCACTGTTAGTTAAAGGGGTGTCCACTTAACTCAGAAGCACTTCTGCTTTCTAAATACACCAAGGACATGCGTGGAGACATATTAGACTTTACATAATTCTCAGTAGGTTTGTAGATTTTGCAGACTAATTTTTGTCCAATTAAAAAAAATGTTTGCGAACATGCTGATTGGCTACTCTTTGAGGGTGGTTTAAGTAGCAGCAATAAGTGTGGATTTGGCAAGAAATTCTCTTGAGCTCAACAGACCTCCCTTTTACTACATAGAAGATATTATGAAAGAAATTAAGACTTATTTAAAGCTGATTAACCTCGCTCCTGGAAGTTGGGTGTCTCACATATTGTGTCCAGTATTCAAAATGGACTGCATGAGGCTGCTGAGTGATCAGTGAATATTCTCTTGAAGTAAACTGGTGAATTGGGAAGTAGAAAGGCTTCTGAATAGGATGGACATCGTCTAATGCGCAATTTGTCAGTTGCTGCACTTATTTTATCCCAGGTCAAGTGCTGGTTATCGACAATCCATCACCCACAGCTTCCAATAGGCTCATTGACCAAAGAATTACAAGAACTATGTAAGTACTAGATCCCAAAAAATATACAATCAATGTTTAAAAGTTGCTCTGGATAAAGGTGTCAGCTAAATGACAAAAATGTAAATAAAAATCTAAATGTATCCAGCAATCATTTATCAGTGCTGTAAGATCACTAATATCAGTACTTTTTAATATCATTTGTACAATAAAGGTGATGTATTTTCGATTTGTGTATATATTTTTTCAAATACCTTAAATATATTTTTTAAATACGTCTACTAATTTACTGTTTTAACTATTTACTTCACATTTGAAGGTAATCCGACAAGTCTGCCTTATTCTTGCTAGATCTTGCTTAATGTTGCTGGTGAAACGGACATGCAACTAACAAAGTAACATTTATGGGAGTTGTAACCGGAAGTGATGAAAAAAGTTAACCGTAAATCACAAAGAAATGCGCAAAGGAATTTGCCATTTCAAGTTGCTT
>JACXGJ010010926.1:0-20863 GCA_016801105.1 Esox niger | reverse complement strand
GGGGCTGTGTCGGGTCTGGCAGTGTTGGGCTGGGCGGGGCAGTGTGTGGTCTGGCAGTGTTGGGCAGGGCTGGGTGGGGCTGTGTGGGGTCTGGCAGTGTTGGGCTGGGCGGGGCAGTGTGTGGTCTGGCAGTGTTGGGCTGGGCGGGGCAATGTGTGTCTGGCAGTGATGGGCTGGGCGGGGCAGTGTGTGGTCTGGCAGTGATGGGCTCGAGGAGTTAACCCCACATCTCATTCCAACTGTAGCCTGCGTTGGATATGGCCACTTTAACTCCCTTGTCGCTGAGGGGCCCAGAGGGGCGCCAGCGGACAAAAACACCATGCTGTTTGCAAAAGGGCTAATCGCTTTTATTTCAGATCAGCGCCCTTTCAATGGGTAAAGAAAACGTTGAGGCTACATGCGTGACCCTGCTGACATAAGCGTGGGAAAACAACCGCTTCGACTCCTAATCCTGCTTCCTGTCCTTCCGGCCTGGGAAACTGGGCACCTGCCCGGGGACTCTGACCGGTCTAGCCCCACAGCACCAGTCCAAACGCCGCCGACCACGTCACATGCAGCTCAGGAACACAGACGAGGGCGGTGTAAATGGGCATGGGGCTCAGATACGGCAGCATCCTGCCTCTGCCCTATAAACAGAACCACTCCGGCGACGCCGTTCCCTCCCGCAGACCCAGAAGATAAGCGCTGATAAGTGCCCTGCCGTTGAGGCCGTGGCCGATGTGACGCAGCGGCAGGTGGCTCGTGTCTGGTGCCAGGAAGAGCCCATCAACATGGCCTCGGTCCCATTCTGTCTGCTCTTCCTGTCCTTCCCAGGATGAGGATGAACAATAATGCCCTCCCACACTGTGACCCCCCACTGTGACCCAGTGACACACTGTTCAACAACCTATGAGGCTTTCCATTTAGTGGTAGTGATTTTGGGTCACATTAGGCCACCATGGTGTATCTTCTGGTTTTAAATTCTCTGCAGACATGTCCGGATACGCACTTGGGAGTGAGATGTGTAACGTTTTCTGAAAGCAGTCTTCCCAAGCTCTGCATGTCGTCTGCCTTCTCTGACTCCATTGAAATCCTTAAAAAGTGGAAAGCTGAGGGCACGGCATCCTCTATTCATTAGAGCTCCAAGTACTTGCTGGATTAGCCATCCTGCTCTCTGGAACTTTCCGGGAGTTTCCAACTAACAAACCTGTTATTTCCGTTTAGATGTCTTACACTTGTAGTTTTCTTTTGGCATGGTATTCATTGAAGCTGATATCTGTGACTTATGTTGCAACACTCACTTCATAGTTACATGTAGTTTGGTGGAAATAAAATGCTTTATTGACTTCTATTTTTTTCTGTGCCCGAGTTTGATGGTGCCTTTTGATATTTAAACTCTAGTTTGAATAAATGCTTTTGAAGACCCTGTTTGTAAAAGAACAGGAATTCCAGATCTTTTCAACTTCATTCTGTCATGTTGCCAAGACAAGCTGGTGTAGGTTGATATTAGTGAGACCAAAGGAAAGGTTACTATATGATTCGTGTATTTTTTCTTGTTCTGTCATCGTTGCCTCTCGGTTATTACTGTCATTAATCATTGGTCTACCGTTTTAATATAGGTTGTCAAGAGAACTACATGTTGTCCGGTAGGAGAAGTGTGGTTAGGATATTATACATGGCTGCTTTCTGTAGTCTTTACATTATAGTTGTTTTCGCAGTACGTCTCTTGGCTTTCACTGGGCCAGACGAGGATGTATTCAGGAAACCAAACGGCATGCTCATAAATATAACCAGACACATATATGCAAGTGATTCATGGGTTCCCAGAGCGCAGTAATTCATAGTTGTACATATAACATACTGTATTGTCTTCCAGTGCGTGGGGTTTTATGTCTGGGGTGCGTTTTAGAGTGATGCCAGGGGTCATGACCCTGGGCTCATTGAAACATGGCGATTCGTTTTTTAACTTTTTTTATGCTTTTTTTCTTTCCTTGTCTGGTCTCTGCAAGCTCACTGGAATTCTGTTCAGGCTGTCAGTGATGCCACTTCGACCCCGGGACCATCATGGTTTCCTGGTACTTATCAGCCGGAAGTTGTCTCTGACCCGGAACTAATCCTCGATTGAGTCGGAGCATAGTCGGCGTTCGCTGACCCCTGCTGACCTTTCACCTGTCTGTCACGAGACTCGATGCCGGACCACGCTCCACACCTCTGATCAGCATTCCATCACGGAGACAGACAGAGACACAAGCCGTTTCATCTCCTCTCCGAGCGTTAAAATGCACTGAAGTGGATTTCGGGTTGTGGCTTCCTAAAACGCTGGTGTGTGTGTGTGTACGAGTGCGTACAATAATCAGGTTTACATTGACTTACAATCTGCTGCGAAATGGAGATGGAGAACTGGATCCAGGATGTGCCGATTCGCAGGCCGCGGTGTAGACCCTGTGATTGGGTCACAGTGGGACCTGTGGGGAGGGGTCATGTGGGTGGAGCGAAGGGCTGGGATTTGTCACTGACGGCTCGACATGTTCATAATACGCACAGTCGCTCAGAGGTGTGTTTTTGCAGATGTGTGTAATTTACATTGAGCCTCCCCAAAGAGAATCTCCTTCCCTCTCTTCCTTCTTCTCCTTCCTAATTTCTCCATCTCCTGCTTTTTCTAGTGCCACAACCCTCGAACAAGTCAGGCAATTCCTCCCCATCTCCCGTCGTTTACATACCTATACTGGGAGCGATATGAATCATTTAAGCCGTCCATAGGAACCCCTCACCACCTCCCCTACATGTTGTTAACCCGATACCGAAACGTCTGCGGCTTCCACATGCAGGACGGCCACGGAGGCCGTTGCAGATCTCCGCCCCCTTCACAGACCCAGACGTGGCTCCTCAGCCAGCCTGTCTCTCCTCCGGGCCTGGCAGCAACGGATGAGGGGGGCTCGTAGGTGACAGGAGACAGGAGGCCTCAGTGATAAGGGCCGTCTCCCCGCATTACTGCCCACCAGAGCGGACAGGGAATACAAATTGGTCCCATTAGTTGAGAGCAGCTGGGGGGTGGGGTGGGTTGTTGGTGTGGGGGGGGGCATGAGTGAATCCTAATTATAGAGAGGGTGAGCCTCGGGGTCAGAGCGGCGATAACAAGGCAACGGCATCGAGGCGACGGCAACCACGGGCGTAAGAGGCGCCGAGTGACAGGAGCTTGACAGCACAGCTTCCACACGCTATGGAGTCCGGGCGGTAAACTAATGACCTCCTGGTCGCGTGCGCAAACTCACACTGTTTTGAGACGGCATTCTCAAGCGTTGCTGGTTCACACCTTTTTTTCATAGCAAGGGAGGTTACCGTGTGGGAGGACAGACCACATGCCATGAATGCCTGTGCAGGAAAACTGCATTGTGGGCCAGCGCGTGGGATGAGGGGGATGGTGGTGCCGTGTCGAGTCACCACAACAGACACCTGAGGATTTGCCCCGGTTGGTTTTCTACAGTACTGTGCAGCTCATAGTCCGACTTCGACAAATGAACATTTGCTACCCAAATAAGAAGGAACAGTTTTGGTACGGTCTTCATATAGGCGGCTAATGTAATGAAATTGCCAAGATTAGGATGCTCTGTGTAAATGGCAGCTTGCCAGGAGAAGGCTGTCATGTCTCCATTAGTTTCCTTCCTCAGCAGCCAGGCACCCGGCTGTCTCTGCACTAAGACACAGGCATACAGGTTGTGCAGGGAAGCATGGCAATGTCGCTGACAGGTTACCACCCCATCTCTACGGGAACTAGGAAGTGGGATCATATCTCCTTTTAGCCGCGACGCTCTTCTTTTGTGTCGTTCTTATCTGGTGATTTCGATTTTTAACTGATCTGACACCCATCCGTGATCTGGTGATTCATATTTCTATCTGATCTGACCCCAGTCCATGATCTGGTGATTCATATTTCTATCTCATCTGACCCCGTTAGTAATCTGTTGATTCATATTTCTATCTGATCTCACCCTGTCCATCACGCTTTGGCACTGGTTTTCGAAGAGCTGGCTAAATAAGCAGCTGCTGTATTTTCCTGTCCAATGTTCATATCGTCACACCTTCCAGTTGAGGCAGCACAGTTACCCATCCGCTCTGCACAGCACTAACCCCCAGCCAGAACTGGCATTCTTTTAACATTGTGTAACCGCTCCTGCGGCTCCGAATGCAGCCGAATAGCTCTTGTTATTGTTTGACGCGCAAAGAGACATTGTGTTGAAAGGAGCTGTTGAAGGCAAATTAAAGAGGACGCTGTTTGTTGGATGCTGCAGGCTCTCGTATCGCTGATTAGAAGAGGCCGAGGGGGACGTCAACGACGGCATCAGGCATAACCTTGTCCCGCTGTACTGGAGATGCCTTTCAGAAAAACAGCTAGCTGTATTGTATCGCTAAGACAGGTCGCTGGATGTAGCGTGCTCCCTGGCGCAGATGGAGGGGGACATATCCAGTTCACGTTTCCTGTCAGACCATTCAGGGAATGGTCACGCCATCTAGTCCTTATCTCCCAACATTAGAGGGAGTCCCTGTGAGACTTTCAAAGCTGAGTAAAACATCAGGTCGGAGTCATGCAGGTATCTGGAGACGAGCCATATCTGTTGGAACTGGTTTGAATACACAGAGATCCCTTACTTTTTTGGTGTGTACATTCCTGGATAAGAGCGTCTGCTAAATGACTAAAATGTAAAAAATGTGAATGTTCATTAGCACATACATTGTTCAACACCTCACTAATTTAAACAGACCCCTTGGTTTTACAATCCTATCCATCCATCCTCAATTTTTTTCCCCAGTGACATGTACTAGTATACCTGCAAATTGCTAAATAAGGGGTGTTTGAAAGGTGTCCATGTAAACTTTGCCTTATAATGTATATTAGACATCCCACATTCCTCTGTCTGAAATGGGTATCACAGTTATGTTGTCGAGTGTTTTTGTGGGAGATACCAGTTAACTACCTGGTCCTGTGTGCATTTCCTGCATTGTCCTGACATTTGGTAGTGAAGTGCCAATTTGTCACACCCAACTGTTAAATATCGCATTTCCAGAGTTGAACACAAGCTGGCCCATTAACAGCGGATTACCTTGTCTGCAAAAACTCTGATTAGATACAAATCTTCTCTCACATTAGTGGTTAGAGTGTTTAAGCCAACAGCAGACATATATCACTTGATGATAAGTCAACCAAAACACTGCATGCAGAATATTCTCATATTTGTCTGGGAACTTGTTGAATCATGTCAACGGTGTGACTGTGAAGGGAAACCTTCTCAGCAGCGTTGAGCTGCCATGTCATGTTTCTCACTTTGGCCAAGACGCGGACAGAATGACACAGTGAATGGTTGTAGCTCTTATTTCCAGCTAGCAAAGCCAGTGTGTCGCGCTCCCTTCCCAGGTCCATCGTACCCCTGGCATGCCTAACCAACGACGAACATCCATTCTGCCGGGGAACAAATTAGCCTTTCTTCCTGTGTACGGGGCTGCAAGCCGCCAGCACTTCCTAAATGAGTCCGGGAGAGAAGAATAACTCTTTAACCTGTGGCACCGTTGCCCGGTTGACACGTTACTGCACCTTCTAAACAAGTGAGCCACTACATTGAACAGTCTCCAAATATTCGACCGGCGTTCTTCAGGCGCGCACTTTCCACCTTCTCTTAAATCCGCGTGCGTGCGTACGTGTGTGCGTGCATGCGTGCGCTCACTTCACCATACTCCAAGGAGGTGGAACCTGCCCCAGGACTTTGCGTATTCTACAGGCTCTTTGTGATATCCACAACCAGCCAACATATATGTATGTATATACGTTATTGCTCAGTCATAAAGCATTGGCGTACCTGCAGATGTTTCCCAACAGCATCGTTTGCTTTTCAGTAGAATTGTCCCAGTCAGAATGACTGGCATTGCTTATATTCATTTCTTCACCACAACACTAAGCACAATGTTTGATAGAAAAGCGCAGAATGTTGATAGCTCAGGATATTTAGAGTCCCACTTCATTGCTCTTCCCCGACAGTCTCAAGAAGACAAATCCCCAGTAAATATTCACGTGTCCCCGTGGAGGGAAGAGGGATACAGGCTGAATATTTACTGGGGATTTGTCTTCTTGAGACTACTTCATGCACTAACATGTTGTGTCCTGTCTTTCCTTGGCTCGGCTTTTAATTCAACCAATTTGAAACCAGAGAAATATGTAGCTGGGTGTAACACCCACATCTGACTTGTGTAGTTAATGAGTCGTACGGCCGTTTGCCAAGAGTATCCCCCCCTTAAGAGTTTTTCCATTATTCCCTTATTTGCCGTTTCCAACTAGTGGATTCGCCAGGGAGGTAAACATTGGCTGATCTTTGTACTCCTAATAAATCATGGGAGACTCCGTCATCTTTCCTTAAGGAGAGGAAGTCATCATGGCTGTTTCTGTGCCCACCCCAGGACGTGATTCATCCATACAGTCTGTCGTTTGGTGTTATAATTAAAGCCGTTTTTATGACAGTGCATTGTTTTATTTTATGTAAGACAGCATTAGGCTAACCTATAACCTGTAAATGGATGTCCAGCATCTCCCGTGAATATATGCCTTTGAACTCAGCGTTTTCGTGCTGTAACATTTTTCAGAGTAGATTTAGACCCAGGGGTGATTTGGGAGATGTTGGGACGTGTGTGCCTACGGCCATAGTCAGTTCGCAAGTCTTCTCTCAGGAGGAATGGGCTTGTTTGACTTCTGAGATTAGCCTTTGATTTCTTTGCTTCCCTTTCTTAGCCAGCAGAAACACAGCTACAGGTTCTCCCTGGCTCCTGGCTGGGTACAAGAAACCGTTACAGATGGAAATTCACCTTTGACTGTTTCGCAATGCGGTGTGCATCATGTTTTTTAATCCGCTGATTCTTCTAAACCCGTGTCAGTGACATTGTCATTTCTGACCTTTTTAGCGTGAGGGTTGACTGGCATGCTGGGAACATTGGGACTAGGGACTTTAGCTACTGATTTTGGCCATTAAAAAACAGCAGACTCTGGGTTGGTCTTATGTGATTCACTGACATAGAACGGACGGTTTCGTCATGGGAAGTGGCGCCGGAGACACTATAACCCAGCATCACCTAGAGATATCCGGAGTGGGAGAGGATTCTCCCTGCTCTGTAGATTAGAAGGAATGGACAGGACTGCCAGCACAACCTTTACTGAGAATCCTGTGCTCAAACTTTAGTGGGGTCACCTTCGTGTGTGTGTGTGTGTGTGTGTGTGTGTGCGCGCTATGGATTACACAGATCAGGTTCCCTCACCAGCAACAGGCAGTCTCACTTTTCCCACTAATACAGTCATTGCCATTCCACTGGGGAAACGGGTTTGCTCTTGAAACAAAGCCCTCCTTTGTGTCCCACAGACCCCCCAGAGTGAGCTAAAACCCTTGACGCAGTAATGGACTACTTTAAGAGTTTATCTGGCTCTAATAGATACGCTCTTACGCTACTCCAGGTCTCCAAATCCTGGGGCTAAGTCTGTGTGGTGGAAATGCAGTCATGCCCTAATGTGACTGGCAAACAGCCCTCAGAGGGGTTCAGCCTGGGAGCCCCTTCTGGTACTAAAGCTCCCCTGGCCCGGGCGTGCACAGAGGCCTGGTCCTGCCCTCACTCTCTTGGCTCGCACACCTGTCCTGCACTGGCCTTTAGAGAGAACCTGCACGAGCACCTCTTGAGTAAAGTGTACAATGTGTTGGCAGATAAGGTATTGAATGAAGTGAAACGTAACATTTGGGATCCTGTTCCCTCTATACTTTGACCAAACCTCTCATCCCGTGTGTCAAATCGTATGAGAGCAACTGAAGCCGTCTGGTCTAAAATCGTTTTACTCCTTAAGCGTACACATTCTTCATTTTGTCTTGGTGTGATGTCACTTGCTGAGGGTGTTTTTGCCTCTCTGCAGGGCTTGTGCTTGTTTCCACAGGTGGCCTGGCCTCTAGGGTGGTGGAGGCAAACCTGGATCATCATTTAATATTAGAACACTCCTTGGTACCTCGGTCCATTTGAGCTGAGGGCCATTGGTAGGAGAGGAGATCCTCTTTTATATGTATTTACATCCGACATGACACCAGGAAGTTCGGACTGATACAGGAATCCCTTTGGGCTTGTTGGCTTTTCAAATTTGCTTAATACCAACCCAGAAGATGATCCAGTAATGTTAGAGTAGAAACAGTATGTTCCTCCTCAGTAAGGCATGTAAAGTCTGTCTTATCCATTTCTTTAAATCGACTGGTAAAATGTGATATACTTTGCAGCCTAGTCAACCTTTTATCTAGAGCATGAATGTATTTAGTATTATGAATATTTCCTGCTATTATACAGCCCTCATGGAAGTTATCGTTTGGGAAGCTTGCTGTCAACGTTTTAAAATCGTCATGTGTTTGGCGTGGCGGAGTGTTGGTTGCCACCCTTTGTGTCTTCACTAACTGATTGTATGTGTCCATTATCAGGTGATTATGGGTTTGGATTACATGTTCAAGAGCTGGATACTGAGAGCTCTATAGGTCTATTGTTGCGCTCGAGCGTTCTCCCTCCCTCTAACAGTCACATCCAGCAACTCTTGGAAAACAAACAAAACACTGAGGAGTTGCTGACAAGCCGGTTAAAAAAATGGCCCCTGGAATGTATCAGAGAGCGTGCGTGCGTGCGTGCCTGTGTGTGTGTACTTCCCGTTCAGTAGCTCATTGCCAGTGATATATATACACACCAAGAGAGGTGGAGTACAGGGAGTCATCCCTCAACCCGACTCTCAAACACAAATAATCACAGGTTGGGACCACATGTTGCAGCTCTTATGCATAGGGCCCCGACAGCTGTCAATCATACAGACAAACTATAAACAGACCTTTGGCGCAGGCCCCCTTATTAAATCAAACTGCGCAAATATAGCAGATCTAATGCTATTAATCCTCAATTATTTACGTAACCCGCAGTTAAATTTAGACCTGGTATGAAAGGCCGGTAATATCAGATTCCGTGGTGAGTTAAGCTGGCGTCAGAGGGTGGAGTTTTATTTAAAGGGCCTGTGGTTTGATGGGGGACATGGGGGATGGCTCTTGTCTTTAGTATTCAGACTACTTCCTGAGAAACAGCCAGACAGACACAGGAATGTATTATTGTTCACTATATGAGTTGGCACAGGGAGGATTACATGTAAAACTGCACACGTCTGTTTTGGTTTTGAAGATTTTTCTCATTGCTTATCTGTATCACTACGTTGTGCTGGCCTTTCCACAGAACCTTTCTTCCCACCTCATCCTGTGCACACCTCAGTACAGAATGTGAACCATTAAATACTTGAAATGGACCGCCATGTTCCCATCTGTGATAGGTCAGATTTTTGTCCTCCTCACCACTATTTTAAGCAATGAAAGGCTTTTTACATTTGGTGGTCTTCTAAGTAGAATAAAGGTCAACACTTTACTGGGCGTCCCAGCTTACAGAGTGAACCTAAGGCTGCTGTAAATAAGTGCCACCCGGCTGAAGACTGTCTTTGGTGGAGGGCCCGAGCAAACGGAGAGGCGGAAAGACGGCCAGCCTCTCAAAAAAACGCCTGCCGCTGAACTGTGCAAGAACGCATCGAACAAGTACTCCCAGGGAAGAATAGTCTGTAGGAAGGGTCCTGTTACTGTTGCCGTTGGAACTTACGCCAAAGGCGTTCTCAATGTAGCCAGAGAAGACCTTCAGGTGACCAGAGGAAAGTGTCCTGGACAGAGGAGCTTATTTGACATATGTCATGGACAAAAGACAACGGGAGTGACTATTTCTTAGAAAGGTCCCCCTCAGAAACGTTATGGAGATGTCAAGAGGATGAGACACTGCAACAGTTGCCACTGATCTGGTGTATTGGGTTTCGAAAGCAATTTTCAAAAGCCATCAGAAGAACCTCCCGTGTGCGTGCACGAGGCAGGACGGAGCGGTATACAGAATGGCCTTTGACCGAACCTGGCTGGGTTTAAACACTCGTCCCAGTTTTGAGTTTTCTTTTTCTCTCCAGTTGTTTGAGGAAATGCGTTTGTGTACTGCAGCTGTGCGTCCTTTGGTTAACCCCCCCCTGCTTATTCTCTCTGCAGAGCTCCGGTCCACTGGCACTGCCCAGCACTTTGCCTACTTGCTCAACACATCCGACTACCGTATCCTGCGCATGGACGAGGACCACGACCGTATGTACGTGGGCAGCAAGGACTACATCCTGTCCCTGGACCTGCATGACATCAACAAGGAGCCTCTCATTGTAAGACCTTACAGTCGCAAACAGTCGCTAACCGTTCACTCTGTGCTACCATCCCTTTACCTGAGATTCAACTCCCAAGGGGAGTCCCGTTTAGCTGCCCTGGGTTGGATGTTCTGATGAGCCCACCTCCACTTTGCATTGGACTGCACCATGTTTCTGGAGTCAGGGGCCGTTAAAGACTGTAAAAACAAAATGTGGATGTGAGCGTTCCTATGGGGCTAATAGTTGTCTGGGTGGATATCCCTGTGGCAGGTTTTAGCCTGACGTGCCTGAAGTCCAGCGATGTAGAACGGGTTGAGCAATGGATCGGGTTATTGCTGCAAATGACCTCTTCCCCTCCCCTCAGGTCCACTGGCCTGTCTCCCAGCAGAGGAAGACTGAGTGTATTCTAAGTGGGAAGGACACCAATGTGAGTATTTCAGTTGCCCCCTGATTTGCAAGTTACATTTCCACAATATGCTGTGAATGGATTTTCTGTATATATCGATAAGTTATTCAGAGAAAAATGTCAAAACACTCTTATGTGTTTCTCTGCTAGTTTGGTTAGGTTTAATTTAGTATGGGTTTTAGTTTTTTGCTTTATAAATAAGGACTTAAGACCCAATTAAGTGAGGCGGAATTTAATTGGGATTAATTTGGCCCAATAAAAGACTGGTTCCTCTCTGTCTGCCCCAAATGGTCTGGACTGGCACCGAACCGATCATAGGAGGCCAGCAACTTGCCAATGTCTGGTGTGGATGAATAGAGGACTATACTGGCATCTGGACATACTGACATGTCAGTGATATTAAACACATACTGTGGGCCTCCGCTGTACTTCATCCCCTCGTGTTCTCTCTCTTTTCTCCTGACACAGGGCGAGTGTGGAAACTTCATCCGTTTGATTGAGTCGTGGAACCGGACACACCTGTATGTCTGCGGTACTGGGGCCTACAACCCCATCTGTACCTACATCAACCGAGGACGCAAACCCCAGGTTGGAGCTCCGCACCTTTTACCTTGGTGCCGTATCTGTGTTCCCACAGCAACAGGAGTTAGTGGCGATGGAGGGAGCCCAGCGGCCTCGTCTGTAAACGTCATCCGCATACTGTCTCTTCGTTACGCCCCCAACTTCCCCTCTTTCCCTTTCTACCCTGGTGCCCCTCTTGTACCTGCGTTCCCACTTCAGCAATTATCCAGCCCTTTCTGAGTCTCTGACCTCTGCAGCTGTTAGTCGCTGCGTGTCCACATCTGTCGTCCCTGGCGCGCTGTTCCTGTTAGCATGACTGTTCCTGTTAGCATGACTGTTCCGCTGCTGCCTGTTTAGTCTCAGTCTTTAACTGGAGGTCCTGAGTTTCCCGGAGCCAGGCGTTACAACCCCAGAGTGCTGCCTTGTTTCAGCCCCCCCCCCCACGCGCACACACACACACACACACACACACACACACACACACACACACACACACACACACACACACAGACACAGAGAGAGAGAGCGGGACACCCAACACCCCCCAGTCTTTCTGCTTGAGGAACAAACTTTCTTAACAAGGGTTCTGGGGCTTTTTAAACAGAATGAGACAAAGTTGTGGATTGAGTAAAAGTCTGTGCCGGTCAGTTGTTTCTGTGTGGTTGACCGTGTTGGTTACATCTGCTGCGAAGAATACCTGTGTGTTCATACTGCGAGACATAAATCATCTATTATTCTTAACTTCCATCTCCTGCTTTAATTTGATTGGAGTGTCCACTTTTTTGAGCCATTTAGGTTACAGTGCTATGTCCAGTACATTCGTGCTATCAAGGACCAGGCACATATTACTTCCACCTTTTACAGAATGTCCATCCGTGATCATCCAGGTTGTTGTTTTATCCTTGAAACCTACCAGATTTTCAAATGCAGGGAATTCTCTTGTGCAGCGCCTGTGCACAATGGTTAATTCACTAATGATAAACTTTTGTTTCTACTTATGTAATTGCACAGACATTTTCACACCACTACAATGCATGCTAGAAAAGTGGAGCTCTATTTACACGTGAGGGATTAGGGGACGATTCCTGCTCCAAAGCCTGTTGGGCCAGATCATCAATCACACCTGTCCAAGAATAAAGTTTAATCTTAATATAAAATGTTTCTGACACACAAAAATGTGAGTTCTGAACCGCAATACAACATTGAATAAGAGAATGTTTTTATTCCACCCTATGAGTGATCAGTTTGTTTACCCGTCGGGAATGCAGGACTAGATGGAGGAGATTTGTCTTCACTGAGGATCCCGCATGTCACAGAGGATCGGCCGTCAGGCATTTCACATTCCTACACCATTTCATATGGATCCAATTGACCCTTAATAATAAAGGGGAATCCACCCTCCACCCATCCAGGTCTACCGGCCCACACCCCCATCCTTCGGTCACCAGCCCCCTAACCGTCCATTCAGCCGTCCATCCATCCACCCCCTAATAGCCACACCCTGACGCCCACCAACCGTCCATTCAGCCATCCATCCATCCATCCACCCACCCTGATAGCTGCAGCAGTCCTTTGTTTCCCATAGTCAGACTGCTCCCTCAGTCCCCAGTCCTTACCGTCTGAGAAGTAGGGTAATTGGCCAAGGGGGTTCCACTCATCCATGCTGATGGAATGTTCTATTTATAGTGCGTTAATGAATTGGCTTTTCTTTTTCCCTTCATGTCAACAGAATGGTCGGACTCTTTTCGAGAGTCCTCTAACCCTCTCATTCGCTCTCGCCCTCTTTCTCTCGCAATCGCTTTTTCTACTCTCGTCCGGAGTTAAGTAAGGGAACAGAGATGTGAAATGGTACACCTCTCTACACGCAGCTTTTCCAGACAGGAAACCAGAAGGCAAAACTCTTCTCAATGCCAGGAGTCAACTGTGCTCATCGTCTTGTTGACATGCTTACACACACACACGGACACACATTCACATCCACGAGCACGAAACCTTCTTTCATATGTGTATCTGAAGACGACTAGATATATTGCTGTTAAGCCCTTATATAGTCAGGTACTCTATTATTCACTCGGCTGTTGAAAATATTCTCTGAACACCTAATGAATTAATGATAACCTACAAGTGGCTATGATGGCTAGAATTGTATGGAAAATCCAAATGTGGCCAGTGGCTCCAGGCAGGATGAATCTATGTACCATAGTGAGTCACTACAGACTCTGCCACGAGCCACAGAATAAATTTTGCCGATAATTTTATTATTTTCCCCCAACATCTGGTGAAGTTAGACAGAGAGTTCTTGCATCGTAGGGAATAAGACATCCATACATAATTCCTCGCAGGACGTCTGACTTGCATTACCGACCGTCGAAGCGGTCACATCAGTTCACCGAGACCCTGAGCTCACATCCGGTCCCCGTCCCGTGGCAGGCCGCGTAACGCTTCGAATGTGTGGTTGTCTCCCGTTTCCAGGCCACCATGCACCTGCGGATGCCCCAGAACGGAGGGAGGGCTAGCCGGGCTGCCGAATCCCACGCGGTTTCCGAGACTCTGGGACTAAAGGTGGGGCGTGGGTTCTGGGTCTGGTGCCCGTCACTGCCCTTGGCCAGTTTGCCTGCCTGATTGCATCGACGCATGGGTCCGGCGGGCTAGTCCGATTGCGCCGTGGACCCTGTGGGTCTCCGTCGGCATGCCATGCATCTGCATCTCTCTGTCTCTTGGTTTCTCGGCACGGGGGAGGGCTGTGCATGTTTTCCAAACCTGTCCATTCTGTCACCGTCAGTTGGCTGGCTGAGTGGACTGCTGGTCTCCTCGTGCCTAAGCATGTCTTCTCTAGACCCTGTTCGTCTTTTTGTCTTTGTCGTCGCTCACGCGTCTGTCGGTTTTGGTTGCACCGTTTCTGTCGTGTTGCTCTCATTGTTCATTTGTTAATTTTTCTGTAAATCATTTTTTGAGTGCTCTCACTTTCTGATTCAGTTCAGTTTGGAGGATGCCAGCTTCTTATGCATGTGGGTGATGAAAGTCCAGCATTTAGCTATTTGCCACAGCAGTTCCTAGAACATTTTGACGCTGTAAACAATCAGTCTACAGTAAATGTTTTCTTGAGGATTCATGCAGTAAAATCCCTGTGGAAAGATTCTACCTAATAAGCCATTGTGGTAGATGAATATCTTTGCTGTTATCCTGTCACTTGTCCCAGAGGACTCAATGCCACACCCTCTGATTCTTCAACACCCAGCCCCCCCATCTTGGAATGTGGGCCAACTCCTCCCTCGGGGCTCTCACTGCAGACCAACACCAGCCCACTGTCACCCTGCAGATATTGGAGAAAATAATAGACCCGCATAGCTGAGCATTTCACCAATGTCTGAACTCTCCCACCATTCAAAGCACAGGAAGGAACTCTTTAGCCTCTGAACGCCTGGGCCATCTTGTCCTCAGCCATATGATGGTGCAGCATGCAACATTTAGTCCTCTGTTCAAGGGATAAAGAGTAACGTTCATGAAGGGATTCAAACACACGTTCAGAGAATATCCATTGGCACATGTAACCATTGGTGACCTTTGTATGTCAACATCTGCCGTCTCCTGTCTGGCGCTGCCAACACCTTAAGATATGTCTGCGGTTGGTTGATTCTAATCAAAGGCGAGAGGGACTGTTATAAGGGCGCGTCAGAGCCACCGGCAAGCGCCAAACTTTCTCCCGCTTGGGTGTTGATGAACGAGGACAGGGACGTCTTCGTTTCTCTGCTCCCCTCAGTCATCGATTGGAGAGCCGCTTCGGCTGACTGACGTGTTCTGTTTTTGCGGCAAGGTTACGGCACCACGGGGCATGTCCTGGCATGCCGCTGGCTGTTCCCTCCCACGAATCCAAAGACCTGCCGCCCTTCAGTGCTGCGAACAGAGATGCCAGGAGTCACTTGGCATCAGTCATCCAGCCTCTCTCCATGCCTTGTTTCCAGGCAGCAGGGTGGCTGTGTTGTAGGGCTTCATACACACACCTACAGTCAGTGGAGGTGAACCCCCTACATCCCCCTAATCCACCCTGACATTTCACCACACCAGAATAAAGGGACTGAGAAGAGTAGGATTAAGATTTCATTTTTTTGTATGAATGTCCGTTATTCCAAGCTCATTATTCAGTTTCATCTTCATAAACCACAATGCCTTATAAGCCCCCAGAGAACCTCCTAGCAGCATATTGCACTGCCTTATTTCCCCCCCTCCAGGGAATCACTGTGACATGATGAAGAGCACTGTGAATTTACTGCTTCTTTCTTATGGTTTTTCCATTTCAGGAATACATATGGCATTTGGAGCCGGGTAAAGTGGAGTCCGGGAAGGGAAAGTGTTCCTACGACCCAAAGCTCAACAGCGTCTCAGCTTTGATCAGTGAGTATCATCTAAACTTGGCCACAGAGGCGGGGAATGACTGGAGAGGTCCAGTCCACATGATCCAGTTTGCCCCCATGCTTCTCATATTGATGCTTATACTCTCTGTACATGCTCATTGCTTCCCAACTAAAAATGGCCACCTTCTCCCCTACCCTCAATTGTTTTTGACCTACTTCATAAAAATATGTATACAACAGTTTTATTGCCTATACTCTCCAAGCAGATGTCTTTTTCCGTTCTTTGCCATTTTCCCACAAGATGTATTGCAATGGAATGCCCGTCTCATCTCTGATGAAATCCGAAAGTAGTTTGTCCTGTTAAAACCCCAGGGGCTGTGGGTGCAGAGCAATGGGTTCAGTGTTTTAATAGGCTAATCCTTTCCCACAGTGGCTTAATGGCATCCAATGGGAAAATACCAAGAACACAATCATATTTTGTGGTACTTTAATATCATGAGACATCAGATAATTGGCTTTTCTGGCCAATGCTTGACGAACAGTCAAATGACGCCTCGTGACATAACATCCATGGCATGGTGCGGGCGACGAGCAGGCGTGTCTTTGTTCCGCCCCCTGCCTCGGTCAGCCAGGGACGGGTCTCACAGTTGCCTCCAGTGTAAACTGATCCGGACTCATGTGGGCTTGAGACAGTCGGTGTAAATCATCAGCACTGCCTTCCCGCGTTAGCACACTGCCAGCTGACCAGGGTGGAACCAGCAGGGAAACAGAGGACTGTTGTCCATCAGTTAGGGGCGACTGACAGCAAGGATTAAGAACTGGAGACTACTTTGACCCCCTCGATGGTCAAACGTTGACACCACCCCTGGATATTACATGTCACTTTCAAGCGGTCCTGTTTTGAAGCTAGTTGTTCCTCAGTTAGCAAGGTTCCTCAGTAAGCGCTCACATGCTAGCGGAGAAGTCATTGCGCCGTTTGCCCTAAGCCCCTGTGGTCCCATTAACCCAGCCCTTGAAAACTCTCCGGGGCTGCCAAATGTATGCCGGGACACCTGCTCTTAAGTGAGGCCAAACCAGCAACTGGAGGACCGACACCCAGCCTCCCCACTGCTTAACAAGGCCCCGGGCCGCCACCTCTGTGTGGGCCTCATTAAGCCTAGTGGCTAGCCTGTTTGACCTAATGGTGTGCGCTTCAGTGTGTGGATGAGGGTTATAATGTGCTACCATTCTATGGTATTCGTTCTAAGATGTCCTCCATGCTGGCACTTTTGACATATTTCTGAAGGAGGGGATGGAAAGCCCAGAGGTTTTGGGCTCTAAGGTCATTCCAGGGAGTATTGCCAGGGTCTAGAGTTTAATTTTGGGGTGGGGGTGGGGTCCTGTGAAAGGAGAGCCTCAATCTTTTAAGCCAAGGGTGTGGCTGGAGTCAAATGATTTGGCTCTGTTGGTTACGTTCTCCGCCTTGCCTGCCTTGTCCCCTGTCTCTCAGATGGTGAGCTCTATGCTGGGGTCTACATTGACTTCATGGGGACGGACTCTGCCATCTTTCGGACGGGGAAACAGACGGCCATGCGTACAGATCAGTATAACTCCCGATGGTTAAATGGTAAATAAGAAACCCAAACCTTGTCTGCACTTGTATGTTTGTCCTGTAATTCATGCATGGGATGGTCTGAAAGTGCCGTTTGTCCCCAATAAGGCTTTACTAAATCATCCATAAGTGCCATTAATGACCAGGAAGTTCCAGACTGTAGGTCAATTATATTAGCTAGATTATTTTGTTATCATCACTTCCACCTAAGTATATATCTCTTAATTTCTCTCCTCTTTCTTACTTTTCTTTCTTTCTTTCTCTAAGACCCTTCCTTCATTCATGTGCAGCTCATTCCTGACAGTGCAGAGAGGAATGACGACAAGCTCTACTTCTTTTTCCGCGAGAAGTCTGCTGAGATGGGTCAGAGTCCTCTGACCCAGGCCCGCATCGGTCGGATATGTCTGGTGAGCACCGCCTCACTGACGAAATAATGAGACAGCATTCAATTCAGATCGGTCTTTTAAAAACACAGGGAACATGCACAACATGACAGTTAGTGTACACTAGTGTTGCTAAGAAGGGGAAAGGAACTGGTTTCGGGACATTCTGGGTGTGGAACTGATTGTGTTTATCTAACTCTAACACTGACTTACTGAAATCCAAGTGTATTTAACCTCTTCTGTGGACAATACACGCCTCAGTCCATGAAATGGTACTCTGACCTACGACCCTACGGTCGTCTGACCTCTACTGACTGATTTTCTCAAAGCTTTAAAGGCTGTAGTATGTTAGGTATTCAGTTAACGGGCATAGTAATGTCCAAAGCCTCTAAACCAGCCCAAACAGCTCTCTGCTGCCTCGCTGTCCATTGCCTTTAACCGCACGCGGTCTTCCCGAAGCTACGTGCCTGACCTCCCCCAGAAGTACGTGGTGGGATCAGCAAAAATAAACAGCAGACAATGTTTTGGTCCCTGATGGATAAACCCTGGTCTCAAGGTGCATCTTTCAGGGCTTTGCTTACAAACATGTGGAGCCTCATGGTTAAACAGTTAGTCGCCACGTGTGCGTGCGTTTGACTGTGCACTTGAGCACGTGCGTGCATGCGCGCTCCAGTTCTTCAGCTGCTCACCACCGTGTTTATTTGAATAGGTCAGGCGGCGACCCGGTACACAAACACTCGTCCCCCCGTCGGCGAGTTCTGCTCGGGTCCCCTCGGGCTGCATTTGGACGGTCCTCACTTCCACAGACATCTGGATGCTCTTACGGGTTCACTTTATTGGCGCTACACGCTCCTCGTACCCGAAAACATGAACAACTGCGTGGTGTAATTGCTCTGAAAATGGAGCACAAATTGTGTGAAAGTGATCTCAAATGGCAGTGTGGGATTTATTACGAATACATGTGTGTATAATGTAGTGTGAGTTATGTACAGGCCTAGAACGTGGGCATGAAAACTAGAGGACATTTAGCAGAAGTTTATGTGGTGCGTTTGCAGGTTTTGCAGTATTTTCAGTAAAAATAACAGTGGTGATTGTAGTAATGGTGGTTATTGGGCTTTGATAGGCTTCATGTTAAGTGGTATTGGGTTGTCATTTATATTTAGTTTTAGTTTTTTTTACAACTGAAACAGTTATCACACTGATAGAGCTTGGTAATGGGTGCAAACCATGCATGTTAACCTTACCTATGTGCACTCACAGTAGTTCTTTGAGGTCATTTTGTAAAACATTTTTTATCTAGCTTAGAGGTTTTGTGTGCCAATGGCCATTATTTCTGGAATATGATTAAAACTGGCATGACTAGTTCAACATTAGCAACAGTTACATTAGATTAGCTTGCAAACATAAATATAAATGCTGCTAAACATTGTAGCAGACATGAAGTTGAATTGTTTATTGCAATATTAGCAGTCATTACATTTAATGCAGAATCCTATAGTCTTCTATTGAAATGAATTGGTATAAAGCACTCTTAATTGTTTATTAAAAATGGTTACAAAAATATGTTAGGTTTGATGTTTATAGCTCAAAGAAAAGTAGTTGTGAATCCAAATTATAATAATAACATGACAGATTTATGATGTTGGGCTTTACTTTCAGCAAGTACACAATGATATCTGCTTAAAACAATTTGCTCAGCCATATTTTATTAGATATATGACCCAGCACTGTTTTCCCCATCAAAGTGGAACCTGATTTAAGGGGAATGTGTTGGTTAGGGCTCTAAATCACATCTACTGGGTTTGGCTGTCCTTTACTGGGATGGAATTTGGCCCGGTTCCATGACAGATGGGAGATACTCTAAATAAGAGGACAGTGTTTACTGTCTCATCCCTTCACAAGTAACAATTCCTCAACGTTTGCTGGCCCTCTCTCCAAACCATACTGCTTTGTAAATTATGTACAGTGTGTTGTGGGTGTCTCCACCTGTGAGGATGTGAAGTGTGTGTGTGTTTTAATGAAAACTGATGTCCCTCCCTCTTCCTCCTTCGCTCCCCGGTGCTCTGCAGAACGATGATGGGGGACACTGCTGCCTGGTCAACAAGTGGAGCACTTTCCTGAAGGCCCGGCTCATCTGCTCAGTGCCGGGGGCGGACGGGATCGAGACGCACTTCGATGAGCTCCGTGAGTTTCCCTCCCTACCTCATGCAGTTTCCACAGTCCACACTGAAGCAAGCACCGAGACACCGATTTCTGCCTGTGGCATTTGTTGAGGATTCTCAATAGCGTCACCATGTTGAACAGAGACCCGCGTAATCATGACTGTTGGATCGCCGGTTCCGACCCACCGTACGCTGCGCCCAGTCCCTGCCACATATGGCCACTTCCCCCTTGGCTCTCCCTTTTCTCGTTCCCCATACGGCCCGATCGGCACGCTTCAGCGGGAAGTGCACACGTTCTGGTACTGTAGTTGTTGGTTTTCTGTCTGGGATGTCTTCAAACAAAAGGCCCCCCTATTCCTGACTGTAGTTGGGGCTGTCTGAGAAGTGCTCCACTGCTGTAACGGAGTGGATACGTGGAGCTGGCTGCCCCCCCAGGCCCACAGATCGGATAGCCAGGCAGGAATGTCAAGTCCATTACCCTCGCTGTCTCTGTCCGTTTCTCTCTCTGCCTCTCTCTGTCTCACTGCTTCCAAATAAACCATTGGAATGATGAGGGTTCTGCTGATTCTGTCAAGGAGCATACAGTTACTGTAGACTTAACCTGAAGAATGAGAAGCTTGTGTGACTTTCTGTTTGACCTGGGCTTTTAGCCCCTGTGTGCTCTGCATTGTGCCTAATTGATCACCAGCGGAGGTTAGGGTTGATTAATTCTGCTTGCGTGTGCATTAGTCATGCACTCCCTTGAACGCTGTGGTGAAATGGGAAGGCTTTTCTTCTCAGTGGTTCTATATGACCATTTCAGCCAATTAAATGAAAGGATATCCAAACAGTGTATTCACTCTGGGGTTATGAATGACTGTGTCTTTATTAGGCAGCTCTGTTGACACAGGCCTGCTGTGCTCTCTGGGTTTAGAGGAGTGTGGAAAGCTGCCAGTAGTTCACGTGTCTAGGGCATGGTTCAGGATATTGTTTCAATAAAGCTGCAAATGTGTAAAAAGCACTGGCTGCTGCACCGTCTTAATTAAAAGGACAGATTAAGCCCAGCCATAGGCTGCCCTTAGCAACTACATGCATTCTGTACCTGTCAGTGGGCACTACTCACCCCTGACCTGGTGGCAGGGAGCGCTACTCACCCCTGACCTGGTGGCAGGGGGCGCTACTCACCCCTGACCTGGTGGCAGGG
>JACXGJ010010925.1:0-20864 GCA_016801105.1 Esox niger | reverse complement strand
TGGCTGGGGCCATAGTCAGGACGTGGCCAATAGAGGTGGCTCTAGCCACCTCTATGCACTTGGGTCTCCCCAATTGGAGGCAGGTGTTGTGTATTGCCTCCAATTGGGGAACCTATTTAAGTTTACTGTTTGTTCACATGGGTGTGGTTTATTTTGGTTGTTAGCCGTAGGCTATATTTCACCCAGTCATTGTGTCTGCGTTAAGTTTGTATGTTTGTTTTCTTTCTGTATTAAAACATGGATTTCTACATCCACACCGTCTCTGCGCCCGTGTCCTTCCAGCACCATGACAGGTATGACAGTTGTTTGTTACATTAGTTGTAATGTTTTATCAGATTTCCATGCATTTCAATGACACGTGGCTGTGAACTTTTCTACTTTTTTTGTTACAGACTTTTTCTAAAATTAGATCGATTTTTTTCTTGTCAATCTACACACATTAACCCATAATGACCAAGCAAAAAACACTTTATATAAAGGTTTTCAAATGTATTTTAAAAGATCATAAATATTACATTTACACATATTCAGACCCTTTGCTATGACACTCAACATTTTGTTCAGTTGCATCCTGTTTTCAGTGACCATTCTTGCTATTTTTTCTGAAACTTGATTGGAGACTATCTGAAGTAAACAAAACTAATTGGACCTTTGGAAAGGCACACCCCTGTCTACATAAGTCCCACAGTTTTCAGTGCATGTGAGAGCATGAAACCCATGAGGTTGAAGAAATTCAACCAGTCCAACAAGATAATGTGAAGGCACAGGTATGGGGAAGGGTCCCAAAAACCTTCTGCAGCATTGAAGGTCCCCAAGAACACAGTGGCTACCTCTTCTTAGTTTGGAAACACCAACACACTTCCTAGAGCATTGCTCCAGTCCAGAGTTCTTGTGTGGTGACAGGAGATTTTTCCAGAAGGAAAAACCATCTCTGTAGCAACCAGGCCTTTATGGTTGACTGGTCAGACTAAAGCCACTCCTCAGTAATGTCCTGAAAGCCTTCTTGGAGATTGCCAAAAGGCTCCTAAAGGACTCTCTGGCCGTGATAAACAATATTCTCTGGTCTGTTGTAACCAAGATGTAACTTTGTGGTCTGAATGCGAAGCTTCATTTCTGTAGGAAACCATGCACCGCTTATCACCAGGCCAATACCATCCCTGCAGTGAGGCATGGTGGTGGCAGCCTAAGGCTGTGGGGATATTTTCAGCGGAAGGAACTAGGAGACTAATCAGGATCAAGGGAAAGATGAATGGAGCAAATAAAAGACAGATCCATAATGAGAATGTGATTTAAAATGCTGAGCAGTTCAGACTGGGGAGAATGTTTACCTTCAAACAGGACAACAACCCACAACACACAGACAAGAAAACTGACATCACTGCCAAATGTCCTTGAACAACTCCTGAGTGAAGGGGTCTGAATATTAATGTCTATATAATATATCTTAACAAACCATGATTAAGTGCTTTTAACTACAATGTGACCTTACATTGTAGTTAAAATCACTTAATCATGCTTAAATAGATTTAAGAACATACACATTAAATCAGGTTCTTAGTGGGAAGAAGATCTTCTTGACCATCATGCTGCCTGTTAACAGTTCCAGAGAGCAGGAAAGACTTTTTTTTACTGAAACTGAATATTTCTTTGGTGTGTGTACAGCTTTCATGCACACTACTAAGACCCAAAGGAATATTTGAATTTCAAAGAAAACAGGAGAAGAATATATGATGTGTATTTTGGTGAATTACCAAGTCTACAAAGCTTTCCATATATGCACAGAAATTGTTTGGTCTATCCCCTCTCCTCTTTCCCATGTGCTGATTCACTTGACCTTTCCCATAGCTATTACAAGGGTGTTCAGTATTGTCCCTTATTATGCAAGCCTGGATGCACGGGCATTGCCTCGCCAGATTGGATCTGTTCCTATCTACCTATCTGTAATTACTATAAATTGTAAACCCTTTATCATTCATAAAACATACATACATCCTTATGACACTGTATATACTATAAGTGAGACCCATTTTATAACTCAGGACACATTCCTAATGATGTTAACAAAATAAATTACTACTTAAAGAAAAACATTTTGATTTTTTGGTTTTTGATGTGTTAATCCAAATATAGTAATTTTCAGAAAATTCCTCAATTTTATGCTATTATATGGTAGTACTCAGCGATGTGGTTGCTGATGATGCTGGTATTTTTTTCTCCAGTCCTCTTCTGTCCAGTCTCTGTGTTTCTTTGCACAGACACTGGACAGAGGATGACTGGAGATCTTATTCTTTTCTTTTTATTGGCCAGTGTGAGATATGGCTTTTTCTTTGCAACTCTACCTAAAAGGCTAGCATCCCAAAGTCTCGTCCTCATTTTTGACCTTGAGACTGGTGTTTTGCCAGTACTATTTATTAATGAACCTGCCAGTTGAGGACCTGTGAAGAGTCTCTTTCTCAAACTAGACTCACTTTTATGTGTCGGGGCCTCACACTCCTCTTTCTATTCTGGTTAGAGCCAGTTTGTGCTGTTCTCTGAAAGGAGTAGAGATCTTCAGTTGGCAAATGTATAAGATATTTAGTCAGCCACTTCTTGCATGGAATAGCCTTTATTTCAGAACAAAGTTCTTTGTTTCTGTCTATTTTGAGCCAGTTTCTGTCTATTTTGAACCCATAATTGCTGATGAATTAGATATTCAACTACTCTACAGAAGGCTAGTTTTATAGCTTTTTATCAGTAGAAATTTGTTTTGCTGTGCCAACACAATTGCAAAAGTATTTTCTAATGATCACATAGCCTTTTAAAATGATCACCTTGGATTAGCAAACACAGCATTGGAACACAGGCCATTAGACTGATGGTTGTTGATATTAGGCCTATGTACGCCTATGTAGATATTCCATTAGAAATCTGCAGTTTCCAGCTACAATAGTCATTCACAACTCATACAATGTCCACACTGTATTTCTGATCAATTTGATGTAAATTTCTTTTGAAAACAAGGACATTTCTAAGTGAAACCACTTCTTGAGCATCATGCTGCCCATTAACAATCGACCAATAAAAGTAATAGGTTCCAGACTTCCGTACTGCAGGAAAATCTTTCTGTAAACATACCACTCTGTATATCTGTGGTTTATTCACAGCTTTTATGTACAGGCCAGAGGGAATATTTAAACTTAAAAATAAAACCAGAGAAGAATATGAGATGTGTATTTTGGTGAATTTCCAAGAACAAAAAGCTTTCCATATACAGCAATTGTTTGGTCCCTGCCCCCTCCTCTTTCCCCTTGTACTGGCTCACTTGACATTTCCCAGAACTATTGTGTGGGTGTTCAGCATTATCTGTTGTATGTTGAATAACCTTGCCCATTCATTGATATAGACCCTGATTTACCCTGATTTACAATGTTGACAGACATTGCAAATCTTTTGATACACATAATACACATAGCACTGACTTTCCCTTGTTTCTGTAACTTAACCATACATATCCCATCTTTCCAACCGGCAGTTTAGAAGTACATTTTTCATTCCACCCCACACAGAAGTATTATATATTGACATATATTTCAAAAACATATATTTTTAATATGTGCCTGTATTTTTTTTAAACATATACTAATATACTAATATACAGCTCTGTCCACTTCACCTTCCGTTGAAAAGGAAGGTTTTGAGTGAGCAAAAAAAGGTGCACTGATCTCATATGTTTTTACGTAGCTGTATGTATTACAAATGTATGTTCATACAAATATTTACATATTTAATTTTGGCTGTTTTCAAATCTATTTTAATAAAATAGATCTCATCTTCTCCTTGCTCCCCTTTCTAATATCATAAATTGTCTTTCCTGTCTTCTGCATTCATATACAGGATATTTATGTATAAATAGTTTGTTGGTTGAATCTACTTCCTTCCCTCTGTCTTCTGTCTTTCTCCTACTTCTCTTTCTACACTACACTTATCTTTCCTGCCTCTCAATTCACTCAGCCTTCTTGTTTCTCTCCCCCTCGCATCTCGTTCTTCCCCCTCTCTTCCAGCACCTCTCTCCTACCTCCACAAATAGGGTATTGACGCATAGACCTGCATGAAGGTCATTGACAAAATTTCAATAGATTATTCAGAGGAAGATTGATATTTCTTTCTGAGTCTCACAATCTCTCTCTATTTGCTAATCCCATGCACTCTCTTGCTGTCTTCTCTCCCTTATTGTGTTTTCTTCCTCCCTCCCTCTAAATCTACTGTACCTTTTGGAATTATGGCCAAAAAGTTCAACCTTGGTTTCATCAGACCATTACACATTTTCCCACATGCTTTTGGGAGACTTGATATTTGTTTTTAAAAACTTCAGCTGTGCTTGGATGTTTTTCTTTTTAAGAAGAGGCTTCCGTCTTGCCACCCTATCCCATAGCCTATTTATATGAAGAATACGAGAGATTGTTGTCACATGTAGCACACAGCCAGTACTTGCCAGAAATTCCTGCAGCTCCTGTAATGTTGCTGTAGGCCTCTTGGATGCCTCCCTGTCCAGTTTTCTTCTCATCTTTTCATAGATTTTGGAGGAACGTCCAGTTCTTGGTAATGCCTCTGTTGCACAATATTTTCTCTACTTGATGATGACTGTCTTCACTCTGTTCCATGATATATCTAAAGCTTTGGATATTCTTTTATACCCTTATCCTGACCGATTACTTTCAACAACAGAGCTGACGGGACATTAGAGACCGGGACAGTAGAGGGCGCCACTGGCACGGGCGGCGGAGTGGCTGGGACAGTAGAGGGCGCCGCGGGCTAAGGCGGCGGAGGGCCGTCCTCAGCGGGCTCAGGCGGCGGAGGCAGCCAGTTCTTGGCGGATTCTGGTGGCGGCGAAAACAGGGAAGCAGGAGTGGCTGGCGGCGACAACCGCTGGGCGGCGTGAGGGACTGGTGGCGACGACCGCTGGGCGGCGTGAGGGGGCGCTTGCTGCAATTCTTGGGCAGCAGGGGGCGCTGGCTGCAACTCCTGGGCAGCAGGGGGCGCTGGCTGCGGCTCCTGGGCAGCCTGGAGTTCCCGAAAGCGCACCCACTCTCTGAAGGCCATTTACATGACCTCCTCCATGCTCCCATATAGCACCCCCCAAAAAAAATCTTGGGGCTGCTTATTGGCCCGTGGTCTAATACAAATCTGTTAGAAGAAGGGTAGTAGTGTAAAAATAAGCGTATCTTTTTTATTTGTATTTATTTATTACAATTTGTTTTTGTCTTTGTTACTTCGTTTTGATATTTATGAGACTTCTTTTGGCAAAAATGGCTCTCTGGAGTTCGCCCAGGAAGCCATGCTAGATAGAGCCGCTACTGACCATTGATCTTAACCAGAGGATCACTAGTGCCAAAACATCCTCAAGCATCAATGATTGATCACCCTATTTTACTGTGGGTTTCAGGTGCATTTCCTTGTATGCAGTTGCCTTCTAACACTGAACATGCAAATGGTGTGCATAGACAAAAAGTAGTTTTAACTTTCGACCATGTAAGACATAAATGAATACCTTTATTTAAGTGTTTCACATTTAAGAATATAGACTAGGCTGAGACATGAGAATGTCTTTGTTGTCAAGAATTCCATGTGCCTTCAGAAATAACCAGCGCTTGACTTGGGATTAAATAAGTGCAGGTACTGATATATTGCACATTAGACTATGTTCATCAAAATGTTTGGGTTAATAAGGCTTGTACAATTAATGTAGCCTATCCCAGACATTCCAGATATCTCTTTTGCCTAAAAAAGGAACTGGAACAATGTTTGCCTAAATATAGGACAGTCAACAAATGTTCATGTTAGTTTCATAAACAAAAGGGATATCTTAAATCAGTGTTTCCCAATCCTTGTCCTGTGGGGTATTCCACCAACACAGCTAAAGAGATCTGCACTTATTTGAATAAGCCCAGTTTGAATGAACGCCAAGTCTCACTTAAGGCTCAAGCCATTCCATTAACACAATCTAGCCATGTTTTGTAAGCGTTAACTCAAACCAGATTTGAACAAGCTTCCACTGTAGATGTGTGCAAAAGCAGCCCAGAATAAGCGATTATCTATTTTCTTAATATGTTCTTTGGAACTACACTGAACAAAATTATAAACGCAACAGTTTTGTTTTTGCCCCCATTTATCATTAACTGAACTTAATGATCTTAGACTTTCTCTATGTACACAAAAGGTCCATTTCTCTCAAATCTGTCTTAAACTGTTAGTGAGCGCTTCTCCTTTGCCGAGATAATCCATCCACCTCACAGGTGTGGCATATCAAGGTGCCGATCAGACAGCATGAGTGTTGCACAGGTGTGCCTTAGGCTGGCCACAATAAAAGGCCACTCCAAAATGTGCAGTTTAGCTGTTTTGGGTAGGTCTGCGTGGTTCCAAAAACCAGTCAGTATCTGGTGTGACCACCATTTGCCTCGTGCAGTGCAACACATCTCCTTCACATACAGTTGATCAGATTGTTGACCTGTGGAATGTTGGTCCACACCTCTTCAATGGCTGTATGAAGTAGCTGGATATTGGCAGGACCTGGAACATGTTGTCGTAAACATTGATCCAGAGCATCCCAAATATGCTTCTTCAGCTTCCAGGAATGGTGTACAGATCATATTGTGCATTATCATGCTGCAATATGAGGTGATGGTCGTGGAGGAATGGCACAACAATGGACCTCAGGATACAATGGCCTACGGTACCCTGACTGCTGTTAGGTACCGGGATGAAATCCTCAGACCCATCATGAAACCTTACGCTGGTGCAGTGGGCCCTGGGTTCTTCCTGGAGCAGGACAATGCCTAGCCTCATGTGGCAAGAGTGTATAGGCAGTTCCTGGATGACAAAGACATTGATGCCATTGACTGGCCTCACGTTCTCCAGACCTGAATCCAATTGAGAACCTCTGGGACGTTATGTATCAGTGCATGTATGTATGTATCAGTGCATGTATAACGAATTACACAATGTACAGTAAAGATTTTGATCTTTAATATATTTTGTTCATCGAGATCATTTTTGAACAGTGTATAAACGATTTCCAATTCACATAGGCTGTGTGAAAAATATAGATGTCCATCTATTTAATTATTATTATACTATTATTATAGTGTAGAATAATTCTACTATAGCCTAAACTGTGCAAGGACAAACAGTTATAAAGCAAGATGAAATATATAAAGATCGTATCAGTTTCATAGCTGATATAAAGGCATTAAGTAAATGGTTGTCAGAGCTATTGAACCTTTGTAAAAAAAAATGTAGTTAATTGTCAATTTTCTCTTTATTGGGAATAACGTTATTTCTATAGTTATGGGGTGATTGTTTTAAAATTATTTGGCACGAAAAAAAGTATTTCCATGAGAAAACTACTCGTATAATGTCAGTTATTACTCACCGTGACGTCACGGCGACGTTGAGTGAGACCAAGTAGACCGTAAGTCGCCTGTCTAGATGACTTGCCCGTGAACACCCCTCATAACTTATAAGCCAAGTATAGTAAAAATATGTTTTTGACATTGTTATGTCGTCGCCATCGACGATAGTTGTTTACCATGCTGTGACTTAAAAACAAATAGGATATCACCAAATTGGAGACTGAATGGAATATTCTGAGCCATCTATTTGCATTTCACGGTGGTAAGGAAGTTATCGTTACTTTAGATGAATATGAAAAGTGTACTACAACATCGCTAACGCGATTCATACAATAAAAGAGCTATGGTAATGCACGTTGTAAATTGGGATTCTTTAAACGTAGTCGCTCATATGCACGTTGTCAATTGGGATTCTTTAAACGTAGTCGCTCATAGGAGTAATGCATTTATTTGCTATTAATGTCTTGACACCTAGTTTGAATTAACTGTAAAATATTTATTTTCCATCATCTGTCCTAAAATATGCACTAAGCTACTAAACAGTGCTCTCTGGGCAGTTTTCAAAATGTTCATATCTATGATTGCTTGTCAGAAAAGGGCTTCAATGCTGATTGTAAAAAATGCTTCCTAGACCTCTATTTGTTATACACAGGTACACTACCGTTAAAAAGTTTGGGGTCACTTTGAAATGGCCTGGTTTTCCATGAAAGCATACATGAAATGAGTTTGAATATTAAATAGTAAAATGAATATGAAATATAGTCACTGACAAGGTTAGAAATAGTCTAAAGATTTTGAACTGAAAAATAACCTTGTGAACTTCAAAGAATTCTCCATTTGGGCAATTTGGCCTACAGCTTTACCGACCTTTAGCATTCTATTTGTTAATTTATTGATGTTATATGAATATCTTTCATTAGTTTTCTTAGTTTCATTAGTTAGTTTGGCATGTTTGGCACTTCTGTACAGTACCGTTAAGCTGCACCCACAACAACTCAATAGGTTAGAGATCCTGTGACTGTGCTGGCCATTACATTAAAGACTGATAGTTGATTGTTTCTTCCCTAAATATTTCTTGCATAGTTTGGAGCTGTGCTTTGGGTCATTGTCCTGTTGTTGGAGGAATTGACATGCCATCAACAGGATATGGCATTGCGCTGCAAAATGGAGTGATAGCCTTCCTTCTTCAAGATCCCTTTTACCCTGTACAAATCTCAGACCATCACATTGCGTCCACCATTATTGAAAGATTGCGTCATGCACTCCTGCATCTTTTCATTTGGTCTGTGTCTCACAAATGTTCTTCTTTGTGATCCGAACACCTCACTTAGATTTTTCTGTCCATAACATTGTTTTTCAGTCTTCCTCTGTCCAGTGTCCATGTTCTTTTGCCCTATTTTGATATTTCCTTTTTATTGGCCAGTCTGTGATATGTTTTTTTCTTTGCAACTCTGCATAGAAGGCCAGCATCCTGTAGATGCTTCTTCACACTTGATGTTGAGGACCTGTGAAGTGTCTGTTTCTCAAACTAGACACTAATGTATTTGTCTTCTTGCATAGTTGTGCACAGGGGGACTTCCACTTGTTTTTCTATTGTGGTTAGAGGCTGTTTACCCTGTTCTGTGAATGGGGTAGTACTTCAGTGTTTTGGCCATTTCTTGCATAGAACAGCCTTAAGTTTCGCAAAACACGAGTAGACTGGTTTTAGTAGACATTTCTTTGTTTCTGGCCATTAAGAGAATGTAATTGAACTCACAATTACTGATGCTCCAGAAACTCAACTAATCTATTTGAGCCCAGTTTTATTGAGTCTTTAATCAACAACAGTTTTCAGCCATGCTAATATAATTGTAAAAGTGTTTTCTGTTGATTAATTAGCCTTTTAAAATGATGAAGTTAGCTAACACAGCATACCATTGAAACTGACCAGGGATGGTTCCTGATTATAGGCCTTTTTACCCTTATGTAGATATTCCATTCAAAATCAGCCATTTCCAGCAACAATAAGCATTTATGACATTAACACTGTCAATACTGTATTCTGATAAATTTTATGTAATTTCATTGAAAAAAATGTTGGTTTACTTTCAAAAACAAGGACATTTCTAAGTGACCACCAATCGTTGAATGGTAGTCAGGGTTTGACAGTAATGTTGGCCTGATGACCCCGGCCAGTACCAAGTCATGTGGACTAATATATCTAGCAAGGGACTGTCGAGTTTGGGCCATTGAAAAAAACAATTAGACTGAAAAATATTATAATCACATTATAAATGTGGCATCCTACAGTTATTTCGTCATTTGTCACACACACAAATACCTACCTTGCAGCACTTTGCACAACTGTTGGCCAGTCAAGTGTTTTTTCAGTCAAGTGCGGAATTCAGTCAAGTGCAGCAGTTATACAGTAACCCGTTGGTTATTGCATAAATGTTCAATTCCATCAACCACATACAGTATCTATATGGTGGTAAAGGTTTTGTGAAGCTTCTATCCGTTTTCTGACCTGGTTGAGCAAGTATCTACAACCCCGTTTCCAAAAAAGTTGTGACTCTGGGTAAAATGAAATAAGAACAGAATGCAATGATGTGGAAATTATTTATCCCTGTATTTAATTGTGAATATTACAAAGACAACTTAGCAGATTTTGAAACTGAGAAATGTAATTGTTTTGGGAAAAATAAATGCCAATACATGCCCAACACGTTGTGACAGGGACAACAAAAGACTGGAAAAGTTGTGTATTACGAAAAAGAACATGTTGGAACATTTCACACATGATTAGATCAATTGGCAACAGGCCAGTAACATGATTGGTACTAATCTTTTACTATAGAGCCATGCTGTTGTAATTCTTTCAGAATGTGGTTTGGCATTGTCTTGCTGAAGCAAGGCCTTTCCTGAAAGTCCTAGTATGTTGCTAAAAAAACCTGTATATATTGTTCTACATTAATGGTGCCTTCACAGATGTGCAAGTCACCCATGCCATGTGCACTAATGGATGCCTGGTTTTGAACTCTGGCTGATAACAAGCCAGATGGTCCCTTTACTCTTTTGTCCAGAGGACACAGCGTCCATTATTACCAAAATCATTTACAATTTTGATTAGTCAGACCGCAGGACAGTTTTCAACTTTGCCTCAGTCCATCTTAAAGTAGCTCAGGCCTAGAGAAGGTGATGACGTTTCTGGATCTTGTTTGTATATGGTTTCTTCTTTGCATGCTAGTTTTAACTTGCATTAGTGGATGTAGCGACGTACTGTGTTCACAGACCAAAGTGTTCCTGAGCCCAGGCAGTGATGATGTCTGATACAGAATTGTGTCTGTTTTTATTGCAGTGCCACCCGAGAGCCCGAAGATCACAGCCATCCAATATTAATTTTTTGACCTTGTCCCTTGCATACTGAGATTTCTCTGGATTCTATGAATCTTTTAATAATATTATGTACCGTAGATGATGAGATCCCCAAACTCTTTGCCATTTTATGTTGATAGACGTTTAATTATTTGCCTGCACAGTCTTTCACAGAATGGTAAACCCCTTCCCATCTTGACTTCTGAAATACTCATCCTCTCTGGGATATTATTTTTATACCCAATCATGTTACTGACCTGTTGCCAATTAAACTAATTAGTTGTGAGATGTTCCACCAGGTTCTTTTTTGTATTACACAACTCTTCCAGTCCTTTTCCAGTTTTTTAAACATGTTGCTGGCATCAAATTTAAAGTGGGCTGTCACATATATGTGACATGGGCATATATTTTTTAAGGAACATTTAAAAAAAATTGTTTCAGCATTTGGTATGTTGTCTTTGTACTATTTTCTATTGAGTATAGATTTTACAGTAAATTATTTGCACATCTTTGCATTATGTTTTTATTTCCCTTTTACATATCGTCCCAACTTTTTTGGAAACAGGGTTGTAAATGATGGTAAGTGTTCTGTCTAGAACTTCTTGAGGGCAGTTATCAGCTGGGAGACTACTAAATTATCCCTCCATGTAATGTGTACGTGTTGTTGAATTTTCAGATAGCAGTGGTTTTCTTCTTCCTGTTTTTGAACTGGTTGAGCAAGTATCCGAAAGTAGTGTTCTGTCTGCCATATATTTAGAGTAGGTTATAGGTCGGGTGACTAATAAATGTTATGATTTTAATCTACAACATCCACTGGATTATTAAATATATACTGTGAGTGTAGCTTTGTCCATTCATTACACAAGCGACAGTTTGCTTAATAGACATTCTAGTTATAGTCCTTGCTGTAGTTTTGATAGGCAAGCAACCAATTAGGATGTTAATTGCTTTCTTGGATCAGTTATTCAGTCCTAAAAGTAAAGTGCAATCAAAAAGTATTTGGATGACTGTGACAATTGTTTTGCTATTTTGGCTCTGTACAATGAGCTTTCATTTGAGGATATTCCAATCCATAAATTGTGAACCGTGCACAAATTTAAGCACTTTTCATTCATAGTTCCCCCTCACTTTAGCGGATGAAAAGTAATTGGACAAACATAATCTTGAATAAAGTCATCTTTAGTATTTGGTTGCAAATTCTTTTTTCTGCGTTGGATGACTGCCTGAAGTCTGCTACACATACTGTAGACATCAGCAGACCTTAGGTACCTTTCCTGGTCATACTCCGTCAGTCCAGTACTGCAGCCATCCTCAGATACTGTTTGTCTCAATTCCTTTTTACCTTTAGACATGTCTTTAGCAAGTGAAACCGAGGCTCAGTTGGATTCAGACCGGATGTTTGAATTGGCCAGTCCAGAAAATTACACTTTTAAGTACTAAAGGAACAACCTGATCGTTTTAGCAAAGATATCCTGCTGCAAGGGAAGTGCTATCCAGTTTTACACATTAACTTGTATCTGAGCAGACAAGATATTTCTGTAATACAGAATTCAACCATATGCTTCCATCAGCAGTTACTCCATAATTGAAAACAAGTGAGCCATTTCCTGTGGCAGCTGTACATGCCCAACACTTACAGATACAGTTGTGCTCAAAAGTTTGTATACCTTTAGAGAAATGGTAATATATGTACCATCGGTAAAAAAAAACAAAAAAACATGAGTGATCACGCAAAACATGTATTTTATTTCTTATGAGATTTACATTAAACTGTAGGTCATAACAGAATGGCACAATCATAAAACAAAACATGGAAACAAAGAAGAAATTTAACTGACCCCGGTTAAAAAGTCGGCATACCCTTAGTTCTTATTCCTGTGTATTGCCCTCTTTAGCATCAATGACAGCTTGCAGTCTTTTGTAATAGTTGTCTGTCAGGCCCCAAATTTTTGCAGGTGGTATAGCTGCCCATTCGTCTTGGCAAAATGCCTCCAGGTCATGCAGTCTTTGGTCGTCTTCCATGAACCGCACGTTTGAGATCTCCCCAGAATGGCTTGATGATTTTAAGGTCAGGAGACTGTGATGGCCACTCCGGAACCTTCACCTTTTTCTGCTGTTACCATTGGATGGTAAACTTGGTCTGCCAGTATATTCTGATAACATGCTGCATTCATCTTGCCATCCATTTTCTCAAGATTCCCCATTCCTTTAGAGCTCATACACCCAAAATATCAGTCAACCACCATGCTTCACAGTGGGGATGGTATTCTGTAATAGGCCTTCTCACTATAGGCCTTGTTAACCCCTCTCTAAACATAGCGCTTATGTTTGTCACCACAAAGCTCTATTTCGGTCTCGTCACTCCACATTAAAGTGTGGCAGAGGCGGTGAGGCATGTCAAGGTGTTGTTGTGCATTATGTAACCAGGCTTTTTTGTTGCATTGGTGCAGCAAAGGCTTAATGCCATTCAGGGGCATAGTCACTGGCTTGTTGTAGTCTCTGTTGCACACTTGGGCAATTGGGCTGTACTCTGCTGGCAATACTTGGGTTTTTCTTTGTATCTCGAACAATTGTTTGATTGAACCGGACTGCCTGGCATTTGCAAGACTTTGGCTATTTTTTGTGTCCTTTTCCATCTTTATAATGTTCTATTACCTTGTTACGCAGGCCTTTTGATAGTTATTTTCTGCTCCCTATTACTCCCCAATTTACCTTTAATTGCCATTTTCACCTTGTGTGTCTGTAAGAAGGCCAAATATTCAAGGGTATATAATCTTTTGATGAGGGTAATTTGTGTATTGTTACCAAACGGAGGCAGGTGTTGTAGCGTGATCAGAAGTACAGGCTGGGGTCATACACGGGAAGGCACAGATACAGACTGCGGTGCAAAAGGGCTGGGCAGGTCTACAAACCATGGGCAGGCAGAACGTCAAAACACAGTGATCCAAAAGACAGGCAAAGTACAGATAGAGGCTATACTGGGAATCAGGTAGATCAGGCAAAAGCAGGTCGGTACACAAAAATCCAATAACTATAGAAATTCCAGAAAGGGCTAAGTAAAGTTGCAGCAAAAATATAAATTAATCAATACCTCACAATTGGACGGCTGGGTGGTGAATGAACTAAATAGTGTGAGAAAACAAAGGAACAGCTAAGTGACACAGGTGACCAGTATTCTGGTGATTGTGAGGCGGGAAGTATGCTGTGTTCAGGTGGAGTGGAAGGTTGATATCTTGGAGGTACGCTGGTTTCCGACGATGAGAGACGTGAACGGGGCACAGACCTTACAATTTGGGGGATTTCTGTTAGCATTATGAATTAAAAAGTGACCAAACAACTATGTGATAATAAATGGCTTCATATGATCACTATCCTTGTATAAAAGATCAGTGATATTGGTGAGTCATATTTTCAAAATCATTTTTACAATTGCTGCCAGGGCATGCAAACTTATGAGCACAACTGTTTCTACAGGATCAGGCTGTTTTTTTCCTCTTGCTATTAATGTTGTGAATCTGCAGGCTTTTTTGTTATTTGATGAGGTTTTCTTGTTTGAGGGGCTAAGTAGTGTTTTTCCACTTTGCACTCAAACCTCTGTATTTCGTAATTGCTTAGGTCATCTTGTTTTTTAGGCTAATTAGTGTTTTTGTGCATTGCGATCCAGTCTTTATTTCCTATCTGTTTAGGTCATCTTGTTTTTGAGGCCAACTAGTGTTTACTTGTAGTATGTGAATCCCACAGGGATGGTTTTCGGTGGTAGGCAGTGGTTTCGTCAAACACAGCCGTTTTGATTGGGACAAAAAAGGTTGATTTTGAAGTCAGCTGTCCAGAGTCTCTGGCAGAGTTAAGCCAGACAGTTTGGCTCTTTTTGACAGCAGAGGCTTGTACCTAGCAACCCTCCCATAAATGAAGATTCAGTGTTTTTGTTGATGAAGCATGACCTGAGATTGCAAATCTTCAGATGATATTATTTTTCTTGTGGCTCTTGGGGATATTTCGGAAGGGCGTCCACTTCTAGGCTGAGTTGCTCTGATGTTAAATGCTCTCTGTTTGCAAAATGATTTGCCTGACAGTGGAATGATGGAGCTGAAATCTTTTTGAGATGGTTGTATAGGCGTCCATAGACTGATGTGCTGTCACTACCCTCTTCCTGTAGTCTTCTGAGATCTTCTTTACTCTTGGCAAGGTATGTTTTGCATTTATCTGTATGGTTAACACCAAACTGATGAGGTCCTGACAAAATTATTCTACTGATCCATCCTATCCATCCTTTGATTGCTTTATTTGGAAACCCAATTTTTTTACCCACGCAATTGCTTATGTTTTTTATTATTTTATTTTGTTTATCTACCACAACCATGATTTCCTCTAAACCAACGTGCAGTATGGAATTCATAAATATCAACCTATGTCAGATAAAAAGTCTGTCTCTCTGTAAATGAAGATTTCAAGGTAAAAATCTGTAATTGCTTAAGGGTTACACTTACTTTCAAGCAGCACGTCATTTGACAATTGGAAACTGCCCAAAGACTTTAGGTGCCCTTAAATGGGAGGCACTATGTTCAAAATGCACCACTATTTTAAATTGTAAATCCAATGTGGAGTAAATTCTCTTAAATTAAAGCTAAACCTGCAGCCTTATACACTTATGGACCATTTATTTGATACACTTATAAATGTATTTTATGCTTTATTTGACAGGAAAATGTGAAAGACAGAAGACCAGCGGGCCTAATTCAAATACAAACTGGTGCCTATATGTTTGCCAGAGACTGCAGCTTAGAATGATCGACGACCGAGTCCACAACATTTGCCACACTTTGAAGATGGATTAATATGAGTTGCATTGCAGTTTTTTCTCAAAAGGTGAGAGGCCATGAATACCACATCTGTAAAGCAGAATTGCAACGTTACCAGCACACCTGGTGGCCCATTTTATGTTGATGACAGGAGTAATGAGAGGAGTAATGTGTTTCTTTATCTGTACATTGTCATTATAATCATTGGGATTCCCTTCAACTCCTTCTTCCTCTACGTGTCCTGGAAGCACATCAGACAAAGGAATGACCTGGGTGTATATCTGTTTGTCCTGGCCCTGTCTGACCTTCTGTCCACTGCAGGCCTGGCCCTGTTCGTGGATTATATGTTTCAAGGTATCTGGCTTCACGGAAAGGTCATGTGTGTACTCTCTGTCATCCTCCTCTACACTAACTTCTACACCAGCGATGGGCTGCTTTGCTGTATCGCCCTGAACCGTTACCTAGCTGTGGTTCATCCACTAAAGTACACCACCCTGAGGAGGGTAGACACGGCCGTGGTGATCAGCATGGTTATCTGTGCACTGGTGGTCTCTCTCAACACTGCTACAGTTATCTGGGTCAAGTCAGACACAAGAAAGGAGAGATTGTGTTTTCAGTTATTACATCAGACAGAAACGGTTGCACTGGTCAATGTGACTCGTTTCGTTCTGGGTTTCCTGTTTCCCATTCTGATGGTGTCGTTCTGCTGCCGGGGGATCTGCGTAGCGGTCCGCTCCAACCGGGCCACCGAGGAGCAGGAGAGGAGACGGGTATTCCGACTCCTTGGTGTGGTACTGCTGACCCTGGGGCTTTGCCTTGGACCCATCCACATTATCATGCTGTTGTGTAGTTTTTGTAAAAGCTGTGGGAGCTCTTGTCCCCTGATGTACAAAGTCAGTTTGACAATGTCGGCTCTCAACATCCTGGCTGACCCATTCCTCTACTGTTTCGTCACCAGACTGGGCAAGGCCCACGTTACACAAGTGATGCACTTCCTCAAGCGCACGAAAGACCAGAACAATCAGGAGTTGGTGTGGTTTGACACTTTTCAACCTCACAACAGTTTCTCAGTTCCAGAATAAAAGACTGCTTTTATCTCTCCTTGTGACACTTTTTTTCTTGCTGTTTTGTCTTGCCATTCATACGTTCATGTAGAGACTAATGTTTCAGAAGTGAAGATCTTTATTAATAACACACATAATAGACCTTGAGAATTTCACTCCTTCAACATTTGTATTATAACTCTCTAACTTCATGCTTTTAATTATATATTTGTTATATATAATGTAAGACAGTAGAGCAGCATGTAAACAGTTATATGGCAGAACATCAAGTGGGCAGTATTGGGAAGGCATCGGGATGTCTATTTTTATGTATTTGGCACCCTCTTTTGTTCTGCTGCATATCTGCAGCTACTACTTACAGGTAGAGCCTGTAAACCAGGACTATTCAATTCCGGTTCTCGAGGGCCAAAACATTTCTGGCTCTATGCTCTACTAACAATATGGGACTGATTGAGACCTGAGATGCCAGGTGAAGGCAATCAATTAGCAGGTAGAACAAAAGAAAAAGAAATGTTTCAGCCCTCCAGGACTCTATTTGAGTAGCCCTGCTGTACTGTCTGATCCTACCCAGCCAGGAGAGGAGACAGGTATGGCGATGCCTTGGGGTGGAACTGCTGTCCCTGGGTCTTTGCTTCGAACCCATTCACATTATCATGCTCTTGTACAGTTTTTGTGCAGGCCGTGAGAGCTGTTGACACCTAAAGTAAAATGTCAGCATGTCATTGTCAGCCCTTTAATAGCCTGGTTGACCCGTTCTCCTACAGTTTCGACAACTGGGCAACATCCCCCGCCCCCTGCAAAATTATGTGGTACACTTCCTCAAGGGGACGTAAGAGGAAAACAATTGAGGAAGCATTGGGTCATCTATTTTAATGTGGCCTCTCCCTTTTGATTTTCTGTATATCTGCAGCCCCTACTTACTGGATGCATAGCCAGTAAACAAGGAAACGTTGTGAAATCCACTTTCTACCAAAACTGTTATCCAGTCTATGTAGAGACTGTCCTGCAGGTTGCCTGTTGCCCGGTGTAAGCCCCCTAGTTTCTTGGTATATGTCCTCCACCTTTCTCATCCCAAGCCTCTTCATCATTTGCAAGACCACGGTTTTAGGAAAATTGTTGTTACTGCAAATATAGCAGGGACATATTCTTGTATTAAAATGCAGAATTTCTACATCTCAAAGACATGTGCAATTCCTACTGCTTTTGATAAGGTCACATTCCACGGCCACGCTATTAATGACCTAATGCTTTTTTTAAGCTACTGACAGGGCATGTATTGTGCTACATTTGCAGTAAAAAATATATATAATTTTGCAGACAATTTTAACTAGAGCAACTTTGTTATCTCACAGGGATGTATAGGGGGCCCAAAGAATCAAACCTCTAGATAAACCAACGGAGCATACAGGACCATTGTCTTTTCTATGAACTTGTTTACATTACTCAACATTTTCCGAGACAAATCAAACAAGACTTGAGATGCCAACTTAAATTTGTTGTGTAACCTTGCAGATATTGATAGCTAGATGGGACACCTACCGAGGTAGCATGTGCCACATTTTCAATAGAGGCTCCTGTTGTGGCAATTTCTAAACTCATGAATTTTGGAGACATGTTTGCTTATCTATTACCTGGTATGTAACTCTGGTCATTGGTTGTGACATGCATCTGTATTATTTCAGAGAATCATTAGGTTCTCTGACCATCTGCTCAACTGGCTAAACCATTAAGGGTATCTGTCCTTTGTTCCTTAGGAATGTGATTGTTGGGGGATGGTAGGAGCAGTTGTCCCTTCAGATATTTTATACACTTATAACAGTAAACATTATGGCAGGAAGGATAAGGTGGGGGGACAACCCTCCCACCTGTGAGACCTAAGATTGATGGGTAACATCATACCACACCCCTTTAACTGTTAATAAAACTGACCGTTGTTGTAAGTTCCTTTAGAGGCTCTTCAAATGATTATTCTGTAAGCGTTCAACCCGTCTCTCTATTTGCAAATAAACTGCTAATTGTGCCAAGAGAATTTTGTCTCTGTCTTACTCCTTTAAGAGTGTTTATCGATGAAATTTCCGTCACACTCCCCGGAAGTTTGCAAGTTTGAAGACAATTGTGTCGGAACTGTATCGGGTTTCAGTGCACCGCCCACAAGTGTCGATCGATTTTTCCTAGGCAGATACACACAATCTGGGCCTTTTATCTCAGTGCCCAATTGGTCGCAAACATTTTGTTGTAAATGTACATGCTATTGAAATGATTATCCAAACTAAGATAGATCAATGTAGCATTTTATTCTTTCTCTCATAATTTAAATAAGCCCTATGTCTGCTTACCAATATTGCACTGAGATAAAAGGTCAGCTCTCCCCAGTTAAACTAGTGGAGATAAACCTTGGTTATGCAGAAGATTGTCTCGTGAGCTTTTGTTGTGTCTGACATCTCTTAATCAACGTCTGACACATCCCTCAATTCGCATCTGACACATCCCAAAATTCAGGCAATGTATAAAGAATCACAAACCTTTTTGTTTTTGTATGCATGTCATTATTGATTGCTATTTGTATCTTGATAAATGTGGATCTGCTGTAACTGATGATTAATGATCAATATGCATCCATCCTCTATTTGTTCCTTTCTTTATCTCAAAACACACCCTGGTTTGTTCCAGACTTACACAAAAGAATCTCACAGACATTCTATAAAATAATGGATGAACAGATTACTATGTGTAGAGGTGATCTTACTCTCAAAATGCTCTGGATATTGTGGCACAAACAAATCCAATCCTGAATCAGCATTGTACACCATCTCTAAGGAAAAAACCTGCCAGGCTCCGGAACGTTCTGGAGGCAGCCAGTGGGGCCTGCCCATCTGCAACCCATCAGTGCAGGTATACTAACTTCCCAGCATGGCAACTTTGGGCAGGCTGCTCTGTTTTTATTAATACAACGCCCTCCATAACCCAGAAAACTTGTGTCTCACACCATTACCAATATGTCAAAATGCAAACGACTGGAAATGTAAGCAAACATTCAATAAACACAATATCAAATTGGTCTGACCGTGCCCTGCATGATGATCGTAATATATACTGTATAGCTAATAGTCATTTCAGTAGCCTAGGTAAGTGGTTGACTTTGTTAAATATATATTTTAAAACATGGTTGTTAATCATTCACCATAACAAGACTTGGAATTATTTGGATTTAAATTATGCATCACCACTATAATAGGTAAATTGCCCCGCTATCTCACCTCCAAACTAAATTGTAGAATGAACGGCTATCAAACGCATTCCCGAGACTGGTTAGTCCTTGAGATCCCAAGGGCTCGTACGGTGTTGGGGAAAACCTCTGTTGGATAACATGCAGCGCATGCTTGGAATGAGCTATATAAAAGCCTAAAACAGGATGTTTTGGTTTCTGTAGGGAAATGTAATGCTAAATAAACGCAATGTTATGAAATATAAATGTTATTCGTAAATGTATTGTTTGAATTCTATTTATGTCTGTAAAAGAGACCTAGGCCTTAGCTTGTATACATAGAGGTATAAAATAAATCTATGTTTTATCACATTGTTTGGAGCTGCTTGACATTTTCTAAAGGCAATAATAACCACAATTATTCAATTAATTTCTCATTGCTGACCACATTAGCAAGACAATATCACAATCTCAAATTCATACAGGAGAATGACTATGATTACAACAAATGTTTCAGTACATCATTAATTTATAATTCTGAAATGTACTGTCATGCAGAACACTGTGGTTTGACCTCCTAGGATCTAGACATTATGCATGCAACCTTTTTAGGGCACTTTGACTTTTTACAGGGTTGTTTAAGTGTTTCATAAGTCCCTGACTCTGCCAGACAAGACCCACTTGTTGGAATAGTCACGAGCAGTCACATAGATATTTTGCCCACAAGGATAAATGTCCTTTTCTCAGCCTCATTAGCTGCAATCATTGGCTAGCTTGGGTAGTGTCAGTCATAAAATATCAATTTGTGTCATTGGCCTTTACAGTTGTTTTTCAAAATGGGTTGGGAAAAGGAAAGGGAGTTTTGACGTGCTGTACGCTGCTTGCTGTTACCTACCCGAAGCTAAGTACCATTATTATGCCTTTTCACTGCACTTGTTGTAGCTTTTTCACGAAGGAGAACTGTCGTCTTCAGTTAAAGATAGCAGAGTTAGATGCTCGGCTCCAGACGCAAATGTTAGGCAAGGATTATGTTAGTGTAGGAATGGGAAAAACT
>JACXGJ010010924.1:0-20873 GCA_016801105.1 Esox niger | reverse complement strand
AAAAAAAAAAACATGACTATTTTCACAACCGTGTAATTTAGATAATGATACTAGGTTTGAAAAAAAACAGATGAATTCTGGGACACGCACACACACACACCTACCATACATCTCGTCTTCCAGTCCATGTACAAAGGCTCCACAGGCCCCAGAGGCTATTAGGTTGACAGCAGATGTGTCCACCTTCTCCTTGGGAGCATCATCCGCCCACTTCCTTCCTGAGGAGAATTCACCAGATGCATAGAGCTCCTTGGCTCGCTCATGAGCTGTGCGCTTCCTCTGAGATATAGAGTCATTACATATAGGTCACACTGGGTACAGTGCAGTTCATTCGTATTTGGACAGTGGCACCAGTTGTGTGGTTTTTGCTCTGTACTCCAACATGTTGGATTTACTAGGGTATTTACATCCATAAACCATGAACTGTGTAGGACTTACAGCTCTTCCTATACATAGAGGCTGATTTGTCAGGATTTACCATTAGTATCTATATCTGGTCCCTACATGTGGTTACACCGGCATCTCACTCATTCACACTCTCACACACAGACACACTACATACCCTGAGGTCAGACATCAGCTTCTTGTCCAGAGTCTGCTCTAGAAACTGGGGACTGACCTGCAACATGTTACCCTGAAGGAGAGAGGACGGGGAGATGGTCTTGACCATATCTTCCTCTAGCTGAAAAGATCAATGTGAAAGAATGCTGTGTGTATGGAAACACACTCACCAGTGTTTTGGCGGCCTGCACCCTGACTACCCAGGATCCATCAGAGACCATGTGACTGATCTTACCAAACGAGTCATCGACCAGACGGACTTGCTCGTTTGACGATGGGATTGGTACAATACTAAATGGAAAGATGACACCCTCTGTCACAAATCACACAGCCATATAATGTTGCTCCTGTTATTGTTTGGTTTCAGTTGTGCTGTAATTTACACATGATGCATCATGAAAACTACAGTCTTGAACATAGCCTGAGTGTGTGCCCGCCTCACCTCTCTGGATACAGCTGACTAAGGACCCACACCATTTGAACGGCAGCAGAACGCACTTGTTCATAGTCATCACACAGCAGCCGACAGGCCTGGACACACAAAATGTAAGAAACACTCACACATGGGTCTTTTGTCCTATCACTTTTGAAACATTGTCATATGCAAAATAATTGTAGAAAGAGCAGTCATGCGAAACAATATACTTGCCTGGTCATATATGGTCTGTTGGATCTTCAGTCCCCTTTCATGCAGTTGCAGCTGAAAGGAAAAGCAGAAGACTGAAAAATCTATCAATCCATCTAGAAGACATTTAGAAGCAGATAAACGCTTATCGTCGACATACGTGTCCTGTTATGTTTGGTGTAAGTCTCCCATCCACCAAACCTTTTGCGGGATTTCGGGAGGCACCATGTCTTGGCCTCTCCATGTTTACTCAGTAGACAGTACTGATTAGGGCATGCGTTCAGAGGGAATGGGTCACATGTATGGGTCATAAATATAGGAACAGTGGTCATACCATAGCTTTGATTGCCGCCGTGCGTACCCTGGGGTCCTGGTCAGTGAAGTAGTCACTGATGACGCTCTGCACGTCTCTCACACCGAGTCCCCCAGAACCCCCTGGGATGGTGAAATGTCATTACCCTGCTGTTCCATACCAGCATACACATCTTTCATTGACATGGTGGTGTAAGGTGACTAGTCTGTTTAAATTAAGCAAATAAACCTCTTATACATGTTTACTGTTGTAGACTCAAATACCCAGGCTAGCTCAAATAACAATACACACCAGGAACAACGATCCCAGCTGGAACTGATCCGTGTCCATCCTTGTTTAAATGCGTGTCAACATTGCCCAGGCAGCCCAGGAGTTGCAGGCATTTGTTCCTCACGCCGAAATATGTGTCTAACAGGTGCTGAAACATAGGGGAGGAAAGGATTAGAGAGGTGAAGGAGAGTGATCGATTAAAGAAAATAAATTAATTTAACTTGCAAACCATGTGCGTGTGTGTGTTACCTTGCAGGCCACTTCTATGAGTCTATGTCTTACAGCAGGGCTTTCTGGAAGCTGGGTGCCGATGACCAGCAGAGTGTCCAGCAGCTGAGCTAAGACCTGGTGGGACTCTGGAAACAGATCATACACCGAGACAAAAACACAGAGAAAGAGTTGAACTAGGTAACTGAAGATATAGACAAGTAGTGTACTAAGTTTGTGTATCCAGAATGTAACTTACTCTCTGTGTTGAATGTGTTTAGTGTGTCATCAAGGATACTCTCTGGGTTAAAGTTCTGGGTCTTAGACAGTAGGCCTATTACAGAGGCAATCTTCAGACGCACAGAGTTATCCTGCTCCTACAGACAGACAACAGACATTTTGTTATAATTCCCTTACAGGAAGAACGAAGAGTCAAAGAAAAAAGGCACAGAGGATAAAAGTAGGAGAAAGGCATTCAATTAAATGCTGATTTTCCATGAGAAAAGAAAGGATATGGAGTATGTTAAGAGAGAAGGGGAAATGGAATGGATGGAATCCAGGGCTACCTAACCTTGTAGTAGTGTTCCAGTAGTATGCGTACCACCCCCTCCACACTCTCTGCCTCCACTGAGCTTCGGGCAAAGGACAGCAGGTACTGCAGGGCATCAGTTGGGTTGGCGGCCTTACATAAGTCTATGTGCAGCGCTGCAGACTTACTGGGTTTGGTCAAACGGAGCTTCTTAGCAGGAGCTTCCTCTTGAGGAAGCTGTTGATAAACAGTAGAAAGGTTTTGCGTTTGCTTTTTAATTTTGTGAGAGACAATTGACACGTTTGCATGATTCCAGTTCGGTAAAGAAATAATAAGGAAAAGGCAACAAATGTACACTACTAGCTAACGTAAGCTGCCACTGGCCACTTTCTTTATTTCCCTTCAAACTTTAACAGAAAAGTAACTTATTAATGTATGGGAGATTAAAAAGCGTTAATGCTGGACAAAATATGGTGCATTTAACTAGACATTTTGACAAAGTCTACCGTTAGCTAGCTAGCTACTTAGTTCGTTTCCTACTGTACAATACAAAGACAATGTCTATGTTTATGTTTAGCATAATTACTCGTTGTCATGCGTCTGCCTACCTGGACAACTTTAGAAAATTCCTCGTAAACTCGCTTTTTAAGATGTGCTGCCATTTCCAAATAAAGTAACGTTATAGTACAGTTAGCGATATTTTTTTATGCTATTGAAAGCGCCCATCCTCATCATCTGTCGACGGAAGTCGCAATTCTGTGTATAAATACATTTCCGGTTTTAAGCAAATTCCTTTCCTGTCAGCGGCCTTCGGCAAAATGGCGGTGCAAATCTCTAAAAAGAGGAAGGTTAGTTCGAATTTGTCACTAAATGATCGTATTAATTTATATGTATATTCTAAATCAATATGTAATGTGTTAGCAACATGACTAAGGAATCTACTGTTGTGATGTTTGGTGTCCTAGTCTTTTACTATAAAGAGGATTGCCTCAGATTGCCGCTGCCTGCTTACTGGCACAAATATTGCTTCTGAACATGCCACGGGGTCCATGCAACATTAGCGAATAAACAGCATTACGATCTTTCAAAACATGTAATTGTTTGAAATTGTAGCTACCAATCAATGTGATAATAGTTTCGGCGTCTTGATTGTATTTTGAGTCACTGGTGCAAGCCATCTAACCAAACAGCATCTTATTAATATTGGTACGCTACAGGTAGTTGTAACCTACCAGCATGCTAGGCAACATGTAAGAAGTAACATACGGTAAAAATGTGAACTTTGGGTTGTCGCCACTTAGTTCGTCGCGGACGGAATCTTCAAAGCCGAGCTGAACGAGTTTCTGACTCGTGAACTTGCCGAGGATGGGTACTCCGGTGTGGAAGTACGTGTGACCCCGACCAGGACCGAGATCATCATTCTAGCGACCAGGTAATAATTGTATTTCTGGATATAAGTGGTGTTGGTTGTATGTCATTTGTGGCTAGTGGTATGTTTGTAAGTTTAACTTGTACTGTTCGGCTAGTAGACTGCACATGATCCGATTTTACGGTCATTGTGCTTGTACTGCTACTGCTGTGCTTAATTTCTTACTAGTACTTAATTACTAGTTTACATCCTGTAGACGCTGTTGACAGAAGTTAATGGACGTGACATTTGTTTTCTATTTTTGGAGAAGTGTGGGATCGAAGGATGGGTAAAATAAGAGAACAAGTGTCTTACTGCTTTCTAAGAGCGTTGAACTTCAGGGAAGAATAACTACAACGGAAAAAAATGGATGCGTGTCGCCTAATTGTCTGAATTTAGAATCTGAGGTCTAGTTTTGTGCCTGTCTTTAGTGATGATACAATAATGATTTGGGATTAGTAAGTCTGTCTCTGGGGACACTGGGTCATTTTCACATTCTGTGTCTTTGGGTTCAGTTCCCCAGAGCACTTGTCTCCTCACTTGAAGGCATTGAGACATGCCTGAGAGGGCTCCAGTATGTGAAATATGTGGCTTTACAAATCAGAGCTCAACATTAACGCTGGGCAGCTGGCCTAGGTAATGTCAGTAATATTATTTGACCAATAATATTCAATTACAGCTGCCTATTATGTTGGGAAAAGGGAGTAGCCATTCAGACTATGTCCATAACATAGTGTATTGAATATGGATAGAGAAACCATACAGACATGGATAATCAACACTAAGTGTCATGTTAACTATGCCTGTCTAACTACTTGCTAACAGTGACACACAAGAAGCCAGTCAAACTACTACTGCACATACTGTAATACTCCATGTTTGTTTCCATATATAAAATTATTTCTTTAATGCTTCATGAAAAGGTGATAATGATGTTTATAATATTTAGATAAACATTAATAAAAAATTGTTGCATCATATTTATGTAAACAGCTTGCATTAGCTCATCACATCTGATATGAGACAATGTTGTATAAAACCATTTTCTGATGAAATCTTTACATACTATACATTTGTAAAATACAATTATTATTATTTTTAGTCTGGGCCTGTAGTTTTCAGATCAACTGGCGCAGTGGGGCCAGTGAGAAGTTAGTGCTGGACCTTACAAATGGTTTTGTGTTGCGTAGGTAGCTATTTGAGTGTGTCTTGCTATCGGATGGTACGTTTTAGTTTTATAAATGACCATATTTCAGATCTACATTCTTAATGTGATCTATTATTTGAAATTGTACTTCTCAGGATAATTAGATGACTGATTAATGGTTATGTTATAATGCACCTGACTAATGCTGCGATGTTGTTTCAGGACCCAGAATGTTCTAGGAGAGAAGGGGCGCCGCATCCGGGAGCTAACTGCTGTTGTTCAGAAGAGGTTCGGCTTCCCAGAGGGCAGTGTTGAGGTGATTACGCATGCACTTAACACTCCGCTTGTTACTCTTCTATCAACTCTAGTCACATGTCACTGCTCTTAGAAACCGATTTCCTTCAGTGATGATACGATGACGAGTCGGAATGGGACACAGCCTGTCTCTGGGGTCGCCGGGTCAGGGTCACGTTCTGTGTCTCTGGGTTCAGTGCCCCAGAGCAGTGTGTTTTTTTCAGTTGAAGACATCGAGGCATTTGTCTGAGAAGGTTTTTATCCACTGAAATAAATGGTTGAATTTAGATTCTTCTTAAACAAATTACAGGTGGGTATTTTCATATTTTTGGGTGGCTGTTAAAGGTGCATTGTGAACAGTTAGTACCCAATTCTGCCACAATAAATGGCGAGTGCAACACATGCTGCTTTAAGGTTGGAGTTCTGCAGTTCTAACTTTGCTGCATCGGGTAGTTCTTCCTTGTATTAATATAAAAAAAAGTACACATCTCAGTTAACTTTCCACACCTGGTTCGAAGGAATACATGGTTGTCTCCTCCTTGGAGTAGAAGGGTAAACTCCCCCTGCTCTGTCTTGGTCTCTAGCTGTATGCTGAGAAGGTGGCAACCCGTGGTCTGTGTGCCATTGCTCAGGCTGAATCTCTGCGTTACAAGCTGCTGGGAGGTCTGGCTGTTCGTAGGTAAGCCACACTTGTTTCCTGTTGCACCTTGATTCTAATATACAACCTGTTCTGTAGCACCCCCCAATGCTACAATTTTCATCACGTAATCTGACAGTTTCGAATTCGGAAGGATCTTTAGGGTTAATGTGGACCGAACAACTTAAATGTTTAATTGACAGATTTTTTTTTTTTAAACACTCAACTGTCTGGATATGTATATATTTGTTTTTATCATTGCTATGAAACAGGGCTCAACTGCAAGAGACCCATGTCTCAGTTTGATTCTATTGTTTGCATTATACGATATATATGTTGAGCATTCGCCTTGTTAGCTTAGTAAGATAATTCACCATAAGTGCCTCTAAGTATCCCCTGAACAGAATGTACCCCTGCCGTTAAACCTTTGGAGGAGTTTTCAGTAAACTTACTGCAGCTATTGCCAGTTTACTGAGTCTTCTCTCTTACGTTAAATGCTGAGAGGTGGGGTTGGAGGAAGGTTACCACTCAGAAATGAATAGTGCCATATACTGTAGAATCTACCTTCAGTGATGATACGATGACGAGTCGGAATGGGACACAGCCTGTCTCTGGGGTCGCCGGGTCAGGGTCACGTTCTGTGTCTCTGGGTTCAGTGCCCCAGAGCAGTGTGTTTTTTCAGTTGAAGACATCGAGGCATTTGTCTGAGAAGGTCTGAGAAAATATCTGAATGTCACAGGGAATCTTTGCATCTTTCTCACCCCAACTGTCTCAAAGCTGTTCTCTTTCCCATGCATCAATTCATTTTTCCTCCCCCCTCTTCCCTGCCAGGGCTTGCTATGGTGTGCTGAGGTTCATCATGGAAAGTGGCTCTAAGGGTTGTGAAGTGGTGGTTTCTGGGAAGCTGAGAGGTCAGAGGGCCAAGTCCATGAAGTTTGTTGACGGACTGATGATCCACAGTGGAGACCCAGTCAACTACTATGTAGACACCGCTGTACGCCATGTTCTGCTTAGACAGGGTCAGTCCCAAATCAACGCCCGCACACTACACTTTGACACCAGTGCCTTCAGTGATGATACGATGACGAGTCGGAATGGGACACAGCCTGTCTCTGGGGTCGCCGGGTCAGGGTCACGTTCTGTGTCTTTGGGGTCAGTGCCCCAGAGCAGTGTGTTCCGTCAGATGAAGACATCGAGGCATTTGTCTGAGAACGGCTGAAAATTACACTTGAACATATATTTATTTTAACATGGGCTAACCCTCATGTTGCTTCATCTGTCCTGAACACACCCTCCAAATAGAAGGACTAATTAGTTGGGCTAAGGCTGGGTCTTTCTAGACACTGAAGTGTGTTTCTGTCTTAGGTGTGCTGGGCATCAAGGTGAAGATCATGTTACCGTGGGACCCCAGTGGTAAAATCGGTCCTAAGAAGCCTCTGCCCGACCATGTGAGCATTGTGGAGCCCAAGGACGAGACCATCCCCTCAACCCCTGTGTCAGAGCAGAAAGGGGCCAAGCCAGAAGCCCCAGCAGCCATGCCACAGACTCCTGTACCTACTGCATAGTAGTAGACAGGTATAAGACTCTAACAAAATGCTACTGTACTAACTGCTTAGTGGATGTGAAGTGTTGCTTACATTTAGTAATTTTGTGTTCTATATTCATAAATGTATTAATTGAAAAGGGGGCTTGTGGTAACTTTCTTTGCATGTGATTTGCTCCAGTTTGCTTACTCTCAGGGTGTCTTGCTTCATGAAACCTATTATTGATGATACAACGATGAGTTGGGATGACAAACTGTCTCTGGGTTCAGTGCTCCAGAGCATTGTCACTTAAGAGAATAAGGCATTATCTGTTAAGGCTTTCTAGCTTCAAATATCAGACATTTGTGTCACTACGCATTATAGCGCACTGGTTAAATTCCTCTTGAGGTAGGGTTAGTGTGGTATTCTGTTTGCTATTCTAATCGTCTTTTTTTTTCTCCAGATGTCAAACGTCATAATCTGATGGAAGCAGGAACCTGGGATTTTTCTGTACAAAAATAAAATAAAAAAATACACTTGGTTATGGTCTCAACTTGTTTAAGTGTGAAATCTTCTATTTTCCAATCACATCTTGACTTGGAGGTTCTATAAATACAAGGAAGAGCCTGGGCAACCCTAACCCTGTTGTAATGAAAATGGATGCGATGTCCACAAACTGTCTCATTTGGCCTGAAAACCACCATGTGGAATCCAGATTTGTAATGCTTTATAGATAGGCCCTTCTGACACGACTTAGGTTTTTTGGGTTAGAAATAATGGTTTGTCTGAATGGGCGGTTCCAGGCCAGTGGAAGATGAAGCTAAATCAGTTTGTCAATGTGCGTCACTTCTCCAAATTACAAAATGCGAGTGATCAACGCTCCTGGAAACATCCAGGAAATGCTAGTGTTTGTCAGATATAATTTTTTTTATGATCATGCAACATTTTTATCTCCTGACTAGAATAATTGTTACAACATCCGTTTCCATGAATGTTGGGACGATAAGAATTGTAACAAATGAATTTGTTACAATTAAATTAATGAAGTATTAATTACATAATGAAGTATGACATTTCAAGCATCAAAAATAAATGTTCTCTGGAGATTGAAAATGTTTGCTAGGGCAAAGATGCAGAAGGAAAAGTAAATGCAACACAGCTCTGTCCCAAACTCCACTCTGGTTTATATCCTTAACCAAAGGTATGGGGGTAGGTTTACTGACCTAAGGATAATAAAACTAGTCCGGAAGAATAGACCCCTTAACTAGGGACACATTCCAAGCTGTTCTGGGGCCATCTCATGACAGAATGGTGTTACCCCAAGAAGCGAGCCAGCTAGTCAATAACAAGCAAACCTTTTGTCCCTGCATTCATCTTACAGAGACAAATGTTAACTGTTAACATTCCAATAATTGCCTACTAGAATAGAAATTAAGTACATAGGTATACATTTTCAGTTCCTTCATATTGCAGTCAGCCTAATGTTCACCACAGACTCACATCTGTCACATGCTCAGTGTGAGCCTGCTCTCATCTATGAAGAGAACGGTGTGTCAATGGCGGACTAGCCAGTTCTGGAGTTCTCAATCTGTTATCTGCAATAGAGGACGTCTAGCACTGCTGCCACGCTCATGGAATCTTGTTTCTGACAGTTTGGTCAGAAATATGCACACCAGTAACCCACTGGAGGTCATATTGTAGGGCTCTGGCAGTGCTCCTCCTGTTCCTCCTCACACAAAGGAGCTGATTCTGGTACTGCTGCAGGGTTGATGCCCTTCTTCGGCCCTGTGCAACACTCCTCGTGTGACGGCCCATACAAGCCACAGCAAACCTTGCAATGACACGTGTGGATGTGCCATCCTGGAGGAGCTGGACTACCTGTGCAAACTGAATGGGCTGCAGGTACCACCTCATGCTACCAATAGTGACAAGGAAACTAGCAAAACTATAGAAGAATATGTCAGGAAGGATAAGGAAAGAGCAACCATTCCCTTTTTGGGATTGTCTTGCTGCTGCCTCTCCAGTGCACTTGTTATGGGCAGATTGACATACCAATTTTTTTACTGAGTTGGTTTTCTACTGTAATGATTGTGTTCCCTTAGTTTTTAGGGGCAGTGTATAGTACGATGACAACATGAAATGCTGAGACTGAGATTTTTTTTGTTTTTGGATAATATATGCCCACTTTGAATGTGATGCCAGCAACACACTTCAAAAAAGTTGGGACAAAGCCAACAAGTCTGAAAAAGTGGTGAAAAGTAAAAAACAAAACCTTGTGGAATATCACAACTAATTAATTGGCAACAGGTCAGTAACATAATTATATATATATCATTCCAGAGAGGATGGGTCTGTCAGAACTGAGGATGGGGAGGGGTTCAGTTGTAGTGGAAATCAATGCATGGGCTCAGGAACACTTCAGAAAACGTGTGTGAACTCAGTACATCGCTGCATCCACAAATGCAAGTTAAACCTCTACCATGCAAAGAAACCATATAATAACAAGATCCTGAACTGCTGCTTCCTTCTCTGGGCCCCAACTCGTTTTAGATGGACTGAGGCAAAGTAGAAAACAGTCTTGTGGTCTGACAAATCAAAATGTTAAATTATTTTTGGGAATCATGGATACCATGTCCTTCTGACTAGTGAGAGGGACCATACGGCTTATCAGCGCACAGTTCAAAATACAGTATCTGTGATGGTATTGGGGTTCATTAGAGACATGGTATGGGTGATTTGTACATCTCTGAAGGCAACATTAATGCTGAACTATATATATAGATTTTGGAGCAACATATGCTTACATCCAGGGGATGTCTTTTTCATGGAAGGACTTGCTTATTTCATAAAGACAATGCCAAACCACATTCTACACATAATACAACAGCATGGCTGTATGGTTGTTGCTGGCATCAAATTCATAGTGGGCATATATTTTTCCACAAACAATAACATTTCTCCCTTTAAATATTTGATATGTTGTCTTTGTACTATTTTCAATTACATATAGGGATACATGATTTGCACATCCTTGCATTCTGTTTTTTAATTGCATTTTACGCAGCGTCCCAACATTTTTGTTGCATGTTTCTAATATGAAGATGATTTTTTCATGTGCAATCTTGGTTCTGCTTCACTTTTATGGTGTACAGAGTTCTTCCAGATGACAGGATAATTGTCGTTAGTAAGAATCTCAATGCATAAACGCAAACTAGGGCGCCTGCAGATGAGATGCCAAGACTGGTTACTTACAATATTGACACTAGAGTTGCGTTCAGTACGTGTTTCCTTTTTGGAAAGATCAGTTATAAATATGCAATTGTAACTTGTCGACACTGGCTCTCTTGGTTGTCAAATACAGACTATTGTAATCAATGGCACGGGGCTTTCCCTTCGTATTTTTCAGTGGTTGTGCTCATTTTGAAATGTCTTTGCAGTGTAAATATTGCTGTGGCATTTGATAATATTAGATTTGAAATATTACGAGAATATTTTAAATATTCGATTTTACGTAAGTTTAATCACGTTTGTTTTAGTCCCTTTAAGCAACTGCTGTTCTCCACTGGCATGTCTTCCCAGGGATCAGTAGGCCTATTTTAGCGGTTGATTCCTGTGTAAATCTTATCTCTTGTATTAACTTTAACAGCGATATCGATATCGATCGATTGATATCGATTGAAATACATTTATTATAACTAAGTCATAATATTGGGTTTAGGACAGGTTTCTTATTAAACAGAGCTGGTGCCCCCGACAAGCAACCATACGTTACACTATGTAAAACAAATGAGCCTGACATGTTGACTTAGGGATTGTGTATGCTTACATTAATGGATTTCTGTATCTGCAACGCCCGAGAACGTTTTGCAACCTAACGTGTCCTTGAAACTTCAGAATTGACCACGCCCACTCACCAGTGATACTCACTGCCCGGAGCCTGTACATTGCAAGGTATTATCACACCCAAAACTTTTCTTGTAACAGTCAGAAAGGAAAATGAGTCTTCCAGACTGTAGATCGCCGGGTAAACAGTCGTCGCCGAGACTAGTGGTAAGATACACTTCTTTAATGGGAACCACTTATTCAATATGTTACATGGAATGTTTGGAAAAGTTCGTCGTTTAAATTGCTGGATTACCCTCATGTGAAGTGCCCTGAAGTAGTTTCAACAACTCAGATGCATAATTGATGCCTAGTCGAAGTTAATAAAAAATACAAGCGGATGTAAAACATTTTTTTGCTGGATGTTATGGATTTAGTTTCATATACTGTAACTTGTCATACTACTCACACGTCAGAGTTCCTATTTGATTCTGGATCTTAATACGGCATAACAGCGACCTCTTGCGCTAAAATGGACGAACAGGCAATAAACCTGTTATTGCTTCGCAATGACAACTGTACAATTGCTTTACTGCTGTCTTGAAGGGGTCCGTGTATCGTTTGTTCATTCGAATAATCCATTTAGTACAAAAGTGGAGCAACAGGAATTAGATTGTTAATTTCTACATTTAATGTCCATATCAACTTGTTTTTTACTTTTCAGATTGCGTATGGAATTAAGGAAAAGTTTATTTTTTCATTTATTTTATTCTGTTCACAAAGTGGAAAAATGATTCATCCAAAGTGGATGATAAGTTGTTTGGTTTTAGAATGTTATGAAATAAAATTGGGTATGCATATTGTTCTCCAAATTGGTTTGCAAAAAGTATTTCTTGTTTTTCTGTAATTGTCTTAAACATATTTTTCAATAATTGTATCTAAACTGTGTGTACAATATTAATAACTAGTCTCTGCATTGCTAGGACTTCAAATAGAAACACAAAGTCCCCCAACTAGCTTTCACTCATTGGTTTTCAAAAGCTTTCCTACATGGGTCATTGAAGCATGAACCCTGTGAGATTATTCAAATATTCTAATACTGGTTTGCCTTTTTATCTGTTGATTTATTATAGTAATAAAGAAACACTTACTTTCACTAAAGTAAAAAAAATCTGTGAAGATACAGTGCAATAAAGGGCTAGACATTTCAATTAACTGGATCTCTGTCATGGTCAAATTGAGTGGGAATACACTGCATGGACATTTAGGCAAATCATATTCCTGAAGATTTATTTGATTGTTGAACAAACACCATGCTCTCAGTCGATCCAAAATATAATTGAACCTCAAACCCGAATGTTTAATAAAGGAAAAACGGGTTTCCCAAGAGAATACACGTGTGCAGAATTATAAGGCAACTAAATTACAAACATAATTTCTCCAACTCATGTGTTCATTCTCAATTTGTTTTTGTAAGTGCAACAAATAAGTAACACAAAATGAAATTTAAATAACATTTCTGGCCTTTCAAAAATATTCAGTCAGCAATATAGCCACCCTTCTTTTCAATAACTGCCATGAGCCTTCCATCCATGGAGTCTGTCAGTATGTTGTATCTGTTCACAATCAACTTTCTGAAGCAACAACCACAGCCTCCCAAATGCTGTTGCAAGAGCTGTATTGTCTTCCCCGACTCTAAATCTCACGTTTGGAAAAGGGTCCACAAGTTCTTACTAGGATTTAACTCAGGTGAGGAAGTTGGACAGACCATTATTCAGGCATCTTTGAGGCCCTTGCTTGCTAGCCAAGTACTGGATTATGCATGGTATGGAGCATTGTCCTGCATGAAGATCATGGCTTTCTAGAATGCTGAAGACGTCTTCCTGTACTACTGCTTAAAGAAATTATCTTCCAGAAACTGAGTTTCAGTCCTTCCACCTGAAAAGGTCCAACTACCTCATCATTAATGATAGCAGCCCATACCAGTACCCCTCCTCCACCTTGCTGGCGCCCGACTTGAAGTGGTGCCCTGTGTCCATTATTGATGGCCAGGTTCTGGAATATGGTGGCATTGGAGGATAATGGGTTCCTGGTAGCTTCACATTTATTTTGAAGTCCTTCGCAGTTCATTTGCGTCTTTTCTTTTACATGCATTGTTTGCACCCCAGTTAACTATTTGCAACCAAACATTTGAGTGTCCGGTGGTCATGCCTGAATAGTTTAGCTATTTCAAGAGTGTTGCATCAGTCTGAAAGGAATTTTACAATTTATGACTTTTCAGTGTCAGTTAAATCTCTTTCGGACTATTTTACCTGAGCTCATGATGCTGCTTAATAATTATTCACACCTTGATATAAGGTGCTATTTACTGTTGCCACATCTTCCCTCATTACACAAATCCATATCACCTGAAAATGATTCAATCCAATGAGCATTCAAGTTAATATGGTTTGGAGTTGGAAAATGTCCATATAAATAATGATATGATCAGAATACTCACATGCCTAATTATTGTGCACGCAGAGTAGATAAAATCAATGTGTGTAATGGTGCACACAGACCTAAGAGTGCCCACGTTTTTTTCACAGTATAAGGTCTTCATGAAAATGGCACTATTTTCAGACTGAAACCCTATGCAAATTGCAGAATGTTTGTAAAAGTATCTGTACATGTTCCGGGTTTGCCTAGGAGAGGGAGCTGACAATTCTAAGACAAAAAACAACACCGCAACCATTTGCTAGGCTCGGTTGTCTCTGGCTGTGTGGGCTGAAGAGCGCCCTTTACAGAAATTGGTTGCATTTTAATATCACCAGGTGTTGGATGGATGGATAAGAATTTTCACAGCTGGAGCTCACTCATTGCCAGCCCAATTACAATGACATTCCAATGTGCTTAGCAAATAATTAAGATGGCTATCCAGGTAAACTTTTGAGCAGAGGAACATAACTTGAACATTCTCTACATGCTGGATTCAGTTGGCTTTGTCACAGATTCACAGGTTTGCTCATTTTGATGGAAATGTACAGGTTTATTAGCTCTCATACTGACTGTGTTCAGAAGGGTGTTGCCTGCTCTGCTGACCAAGTAGGTATATCCTTGAGACTACAGTATTTATCTACCCTGTAACAATGTGACTTCCTTATCAGTGAGTCAGTCCACCAGCTGAAACAAAATAGCCCAGAAACGCACCTGCAACCTGATTACCACATGCAGGCTTCATTGCGGTGTGAAATAGCCTTTTCAAATGATGTTTATTAATTTCAACGTTTGCTCTTCATGTATAGTGAAAGTACACAGAATAGGTAAGGTGGACTAAGCCCTTGACCTGACTCTTTGAACCATCTCAACCTTGTCCCTAACCGTTCTTAACCCTAACTGTCTTGCTACCCAACCCGTCCCTCTCCCTATCCTAACTATAGCAGTTTCCCTGTCTCCAGAGTTGTTCTGTAGTGCAGCTGAACGTTGGAGGTCATGTGTTCACCACATCTCTGTCTACGCTGCGTAAATACCCTGACTCTCTGCTGGCCTCCATGTTCAATAGTGGTCAGCAATCCAAACTACCCTCTGATGCCAAGGGACGATACTTCATTGACCGCAATGGTACACACTTTGGTGCCATTCTCCAGTTCCTACGCACCCAGCGACTGCCCTCAGAGAACATTCTGGAGGTTTGTTAAATACCCACACAGCCCTAATGTTGGGAATCAGAGCCATCATTCATTTTGGTCCCCTTAACCAATACATGAGTGATCAATTAATTTGTTTCATATTTGTAATTATTTCAGGAGAATGTGTAGATTATATTTTTCAATTTGGCTTTTTAGTGTTGATCAGTTGCAAACATGATATTATTAAATCCATTTTAATGCCTAACATTTAGAGTGCAAGGGACTGAATACTTTTGAGAGCCACTGTTTGTCTGTATATGTTTACCAGGTTTACCAGGAGGCACTTCACTATGACATCAAATCCCTTGTGAAGCAGTTGCAGGACTCCGCACAGGTGTTTGGAGAAACAGTTGGGCGGCAGCAATTCATTGCCAGGGTCCCCAACTACCAGGAGAACCTAGAGGTACAATGGCCCTGTTAACTTGTAGCTTAAGGTTATCCAGTGTTCTAAGCTGCCAACTCTGAATATAATGTTCTGTAATGTTGCTAATATGGGTTTCAATTTGACCTGCTGCTTTAGTGCTTTTAATCCTTTCATATTTCTCCCTATCCTGTCCAATGAACACAAGAAAAATGAAAGTAATGGGACTGACCCACTCCTTTTAAAAAGTAAACCTGTTGTCCTGGTCAAGTAGATGCTATAACTTTATATTCCTAACTCCTAACCAACATTGTCATTGTCATATAACTAATATCAACAGTAAAGGCAAAAGATGACTTATGGCTACTGTCACTGTATCTACCAGGTGTTGGTGAGAGTGGCCCGAGCGGAAGCCATTGCTGCCCGTCACTCTGCTGTCATTGTGTGTGTTATAAGAACAGAGGAGGACATAAGTCGCTATGGCAATGCCATCAGCAACCTGGAGGAACAGGAAGTGGTGCGGTTTGGACCATGGAAGGTGTGTACCTGTACTGAGGGTTTTGAATGTGTGTGTGGTGTTTTATATACATGACTGATGCCTCTTTTTGAAACAGAAATATTGTTTTTGCAGTTACTCTCCAAGTGTTCAGTGTGGTTGATTTGTGTGTGTGTCTGTGTGTCTGTGTGTGTGCCCTTGTGTTTGTGTGTTTCTATGCATACTCTGTAGGCCCCTCCAACTGCCATTGACCTGTTGGACTGCATCAAGATCGATGTGGAGGCCAGGGGATACAAAGTCAGATATGAGCCTCATAGATCAGACAGAGGATTTCTGTTCAAGACCAATGATGAATTCCTTTACAAACTCATTTTTACCTGGTGGTAACAGAACGATTAGGACCATATGGTTAAACAACCAAGATGCCTAGGGCTAAGTAGAACAGATAGTATTTACTGTATGTTGTTTTATAAAATCTATAGCTTTAATGGTGTTCCATACTCCCTGAGCCTCAGAATTGGAGATTGGAACCAACTCAGGCTGGTTAACATTTAAGGTCATGAGTTGCATGTTCGGTCCAGTAAAATTAGGGTCTTATTTTAGTGACATGATTTATGTCATTTAAATAAAAATGATTTTGCTCTTTGCCACAATCTCATAATTATTTAATTTCTTAAAATATACCTTTTTCAGGCAATGTTAATCTTTACAGGAATTTGTGGAACAATACGGGTCGTTTTCTTAAAAGTCTCAGATTCAGTGTGGTACCTATGTTCCACTGTCTGTACAGAAAATGTATGGGAGGTCTGGAGATGTTGGGAAAGGGTTTATTTAGTTTTTTAATACTTTAAAATTATAGACTGACGGGGTATATATATATACCCCGTCAGTCTATCATTTTAATGTTAGGTTTATTTGAAAAGTGAGAGACAGAATTAGATTTTTGTTGTTATAGATTGATTTGCCTTTTAATGAGGGAAATAGGTATTTGATTCCCTCTCAATCAGAAAGATTTCTGGCTCCCAGGTGTTGTGAAAAAGGAAATTTGATAATTGACAAAACGATAACCAACAGGCCTTTGGTTATGTCTTGCAATACATGAAAGGGATCTTGCTGTATTTTGGGCAACTAAAGAGGTAATGCACTGGTCAGAGGGCCGGGTCAGAGGGAATAACTGGTTGAAGAATTTAGCAAATGGGAGTACTGAGTCCCATGTTTAGATAAGAAAAGGAATGTGAGTAAGTGTATCAGGTCTCTGTTCATTTGTGTATGATCACCATTGAATGGTACCAGTTGATAATTGGTTGACCCAGTGGGTTAACTCCTCTGGGAAGGGGGGGTGACTCCTATATTGCCAGGGTCCAGAAATCATTCAACAATCAGTGTGTTTGATCAAGGCTAACCACTGTTCCCTGCCATTGCTGTATCAATAAAGGTTACATTTGAGTATTCAGACTTTTCTCCATAATTTGTGGTATTATCCACTACATTGTCTATTATACAGGTAACAAGCTGAGATTAGCAGCACACTCTTAAAGGGAGTGCTCCTAATTTCAGCTTGTTACCTGTATAAAAGACACCTGTCCACAGAAGCTATCAGTCAATATAATTCTAATCTATACACCATTGCCAAGACCAAAGAGCTGTCCAAGGATGTAAGGGACATGATTGAAGAATCAGCTCAGAACTACAAGGGAGGATACTGTCAACGATCAAGGCAGCTGGGACCATAGTCACCAAGAAAACAATTGGTAACATGCTACGCTAAGAATGTCTGAAATCCTGCAGCACCTGCAAGGTCCACCTGCGCAAGAAAGCACATGTACAGGCCCATCTGAAGTTTGAAAGTATGAACATCTGAATGATTCAGTGGAGAACTGGGTGAAATTGCTGTGGTCAGATGATACCAAAATCGAGCTCTTTGGCATCAACTCAACTCGCTGTGTTTGGAGGAAGAATGCTGCCTATGACTCAAAGAACACCATCCCTACTGTCAAACATGGAGGTGGAAACATTGTGCTTCAAGGATGTTTTTCTGCAAAGGGGACAGGACAACTTCACCACCTTAAAGGGTTGATGGACGGGGCCATATACCGTCAAATCGTGGGTGGGAACCTCCTTCCCTCAGCAAGGGCATTGAAAATGGGTCATGGATGAGCATTCCAGCATGACAATCACCCAAATCACATGGTCAAGGCAACAAAGGAGTGGCTCAAGAAAAAATAAAAGTCCTGGAGTGACCTTAATCCCATAGTTGCCAAAGGTCAGCCTCGAAACTTTAACGATTTGGAGATCTGCAAAGAGGAGAGGGACAAAATCTCCCTTGAGGTGTGTGCAAACCTGGTATAACATCATTGACATTTGTTTTTCTGGATTATTTTGTTGTTATTCAGTCTCACTGTTCAAATAAATGTACCATTCAAATGATAGGTGTGCCTATGATGAAAATGACAGGCCTCTTTCATCTTTATAAGTGGGAGAACTTTCACAATTGGTTGCTGACTAAATACCCTTTTGCCCCACTGTAATCACTAACTGGAATAGTCATATGAATTGAGCAATTGCTAGTTAGTCTGCCAAAGCTATTTCTTTTCATGGCATAAGAACATGTGTTTTTTCTTTCATGGCATATCAACATACTTTCTTCTTTCATTTGTGAATGACATTGCTACAATAACTATCAATAAGGGGTGATGATAACAACATTTTCATCAAGTGAAAAGACAAGAGAATTGTTGAATATTCCAGAAAGTTGCAATTCTGTAAAACTAAACAGTTTTATTGCAGGCCACAATTAAAATTAATAAATGTAATTGCTCTCAATAAATACAAACTTAGGTCTTTCAAGTGATAGGCGCCGTCTTTAACCACTGCACCACACGTTTCAGTAGTCGCAAGACACCATAGTGTCTATGAACTGCTTTTGCCACTGGCCGTTATAACAGCTTATTTGCCAGTAGTAGGCTTACTAATATCTTAATCATAAGAATTGAGCAATTGCTAGCGAGACTGAAGATTATCTTTTCCATGCCAGATTCAGTCGCAATATAACCGTATACAGTTTTAGTAAACGGTAACTATAACATAACTACTGTGTGTTGCAGCAAGTGAATGTGTTTGTCTATCCTGACCCAAAATGCATGCACGGATGCATAATATAAAAGTCGCAATATAACCAGAAAATATTTTATTTCAGGCTTACTATAATGTAGATACTGAATGATTTGGCAAGTGAGATTTTCACCTATACGGAATCATTCATAAGGCGCATATTTCTTTGCCTTTGAGGAGATAGGAATGCGGGACGTAAAAGTATACAGGTTCACTTCTCTTACCACTGCACTAATTAACAAGGGAGACTCAGTCAGTCAGTAAAATACATTCACTCTTCTTGGCTGGTTCTGCTTACGCGGTCCAGCAAAATATGAAAGTATCTCTGTCAAACACAGGGAATCACTTTGCCCACATAATTAAACCACTGACCTACCCTAGTATTGGTATGCCAGGTGGAAATCTTTAGCACCGTTAAGGAGTGCCTATGAGACATTGCTGCCTGCCATATTTAATGTCCCTTTTAAATCAACAGTTTTTTTTCGAAATATGTCTTGTTATCAAGCCAAATTTTCTTTAAATAGCTTACAATATAGGTACTATAAGTCCATAATGTTTGTGAAAACATTGATCGCAAATACAAAGCTAACAGAAAAGTATTTGTCGTTTGCAAACAAAATTGAATTGATTGAAAGCACCTCTAGCTACTGAACAGTAGATAGCAAAGATAGACAATAGATGGGGACGTTGAAGAGATTATTTAAACTTGCTCTCAGTACTCATGTGCCTCATCGTAAAAACAATACACAAGCCAAAATAAAAACATGCATTTTGGAAACAACGCCCACAAAAATAAACCTGAGACTGATAATATTTCCAAGTAATTTTCGGAAAAAAAGAAGTCCAATGTCACATATAATATGCCGACGTGTCAAACCTAACAGCAATGTGAATGTGACCCAAAATAGACAGTTAAAATGCATTGTGGCTAGCATTGTGTGCCAAGAAAGTTAAGAAAAAAACGAATTATTCACCAAAAAATATGGTAGGACATTTAAAACTATAAATTCCAGTAAATGCTGGGTATTCATAGCATGGGAGATGAGGCTTCTGGCTCCTAGGCACCTGTAAAGCCTTTTTAGGTTTGGTTGTATTTGTTTTTTAGTAGGGTTCCTCACAGGGCCACAGAAGCATATTTTTTATAGTGTCTCTGTGTGGTTGACCTAAATGTACTTACCCAGAGTTGTGAACATGTTTACCCAATTTTAGTAAGATAAAAAAAAAAATTGCCTGATTTATAGACACAGTGGATACAAATAGTCTACACACCCTTGTTAGAATTCCAGGTTTTTGTGATGTAAAAGAATGAGACAAAGATATATCATGTCAGAACTTTTTCCACTTTTAATATGACCTATAATGTGAACAATTCAATTGAAAAACAAACTCAAATCTTTTGAGGGGGGAAACAGGAAAACCTTACAATAACCTGGTTGCTTAAGAGTGCACACCCTCTTGAAACCTGGGATGACTAGCTAGAAAGATGTGTCGGCACCGGGAAATTGTGTCTGGCCCCATCCCAGCTAAGGATAGTGATGAGCTCTACAGGTGATTTGGGCAACACAATTGCTGGCTGAAAACTGAGTTCTGCCCATTGCAGGAGGTAGAGTTTGTAGATAACTGGCTCTCTTTTTGGGACTCGCCCAGAAATAGGGTCAGGCCTGATCCTAGCTTCTTTTATGTCTTTTATGCCTTTGAACCCATTTCAGTAAATGAATTGATCTCTAATCATAAACTTGATGTTATTGGACTATGTGAAACATGGCTGAAGCCTGATGAATTTACTGCCCTAAATGAGGCCTCTCCTCCTGGCTATTTTAGTGATCATGTCCCCCGTGCATCCCGAAAAGGAGGGGGTGTTGCTAATATCTATGACAGTAAATATAAATGTACTCTTAAAC
>JACXGJ010010923.1:0-20874 GCA_016801105.1 Esox niger | reverse complement strand
CCATTTCTACACTAACATAATCCTTACCTGACATTTGCGTCTGAAGCCGAGCCTCTAACTCTGCTATCTTTAACTGAAGACGACAGTTCTCCCTCGTGAAGTAGCTACAACAAGTGCAGTGAAAAGGCATAATAATGGTACTTAGCTTCGGGTAGGTAACAGCAAGCAGCGTACAGCACGTCAAAACTCCCACAATGCAAATCGATGAAATTGAAAATCAATTAAATGTTAATATTAGAAGGCATACTTTAAATATGCTAATGTCCTGAATTGTTGTTGTTTCCAAAAGTGGATACAATTAAGATATTTTAGCTTGTGGTGGAAAACGCATGAAAACTTTTTTATTTCGTAATGACACCTTTTAAAATGAAAATACATTTTGTAAATTATAATCAATTTTCAGTTAATACTCCAAAATATATCTGCACACTATCATCTTGTTGTAGCTTATTATTTCTTATACCTTGTGTACTTCACCCTTACTTACCATGTAAGTTCCTATAAGTCCATCCTCTTAAACTAATTCTTATATGGTACCAACAACACTTACAGTTTAAGTACTAGGAAAGAGGGCTACAATTTGAAGTGGTGTCTGTTCCCACATGGTTACAGTGTAGTTACAAGGAAAGAGGGCTGTAATATGTAGCAGGGCCTGTTCCCACATAGTCACAGTGTAGTTACATGGAAAGAGAGTTGAAATTTGAAGCAGTATCTTCTGCCACATAGTTACAGTGTAGTTACATGAAAAGAGGGCTGTTATTTGAAGTGGTGTCTGTTCCCACAGAGTTACAATGTAGTTCCATGGAAAGAGGGCTGTAATTTAAGGTGGCGTTTATACCCACATAGATACACAGTAGTTACACATACTAAGCAATTACATTTGGGTGTAGTCAAATTAAGCAGAGTCTGATTCAGAGTGGTTATGTTCAAAATAAAATGAATACAAGAGGAAATAACAAGGAAATGAATCAAAACGAAATATAGATAGCTGCACCATTTGGAAACAGATATAATGACATTAAAAAAAAAATCTGTCAATTATAAAAAAAATATTAAAACAAATACAACAATCAAATACTATTACAAACAACTGCTGCTATCTAAACCTTCCGTTTTTAAATATTTATATATATATTTATTTTAAAATGTAAGCAATTTGGAGTTCATCTGAATATCCCAAAGGTTGTTCTGCAGGTCTCGTGTGCTGTCAAATGTATGCCATTTGAAATTCTGTGTAACCACACAGCCTGGTATAGAGGGGGAGTCTCAAAGTCTTCCCTAATTAAAGAGATCCCGCACTGTATAGAGAATTTCAGTATAACAAATTGTTTTGTATACAATTATTGGACTTGTCACTGACAATAACATGTTCAGTAACAAAAAAAAATGTGAGCATTACATTTTTTATCATTTTCCATAGTCTGCTCAAATTTTACTGGAATCAAATTTCACACATCCCATTATGACGGCACCAATGTGTAAAAATGTTTTAAAGAACACTTTTTTACATCTTGTAGGATACACAACAGAAAAATCTGTAAATTTCTTATGTTGTCCTAGTCTTACAGAAATGCTGAGTACTTTCCTTGTCCTGAAAATTTTATTATAGCCCAAAAGAAAAATTCAGTTTTATAGTTAAAACTCCCCAATAATAACACTGTTATTAGTGTTAACTGACTGACGGCAGCATACTTCAATAATAAATTAAAGATTGAATAATACACTGCTCCAAAATACAGTGGGGAAAACAAGTGTCACGCCCCCGCCTCCACAATCGCGTGGAGGCAGGCCCACGCGTTCCTGAACAGTTCGCCTACCTGCTTCCCATCTAATTACGCACCCGTTCCCTCTCCGCAATTACGCACCTGTTCCTAATCGCTTCATCACCAACAGTATATCCTCGGTCCTTTGCCATTATTTCCCTGCCGGATTATGCTCGTTTATTCACATCCGCTTCACAGCAACCTTCGAGTCTACAGTTCGTTTGGGTCTCCTGTGTACCGACTCGTTGCCTGTCCCCGACTAGTCTGCCTGCTCCCCGCCTGTACTTCTGCTGTCAGCCCGTGTTTCGACCTACCAACCGTCCCTGACTACTCTGCCTGTTACCTACCTGTGCTTCTGCCGTTCGCCCGTGCACCGACCTACCACCTGTTCCCAACTATTCTGCCTGTCACCGATCAGTGCCTCTGCCGCCTGTCTGAGTCTTCCTACCCTGCTCGACTCCGACCCCTACACCCGCCACTCCACCTCTGCCTTGCCAATCCACGCCTGGGTCCCCACTCCCATCCGTGACAGTATAATCCGGCCAGACATGGACCCAGCGGATCTGGATGCCTTACGCCAGGAGGTGGTAACCCAGGCTGCCGAGTTGGATCAGCAACAGACTGCCCTACTCAACATCATGGTTAGCCTTCATAGCCTTTCGACTAATGTCACAGCTATCCAGGAACAGCTGCGCGCCCCGGTCGGACCGAATTCCCCAGAACCCAGACCGGTATACCCTCTGGACCGATTCCTCCTCCTGAGAGGTACGACGGAGACTTGGGCTTGTGCCACCCCTGTCTCCTACAGTGCAGCCTGGTCTTCGCGCAGCAACTACGACTCTATGCAACAGATAGCTCGAAGATCGCCTACCTGGTCGGCTTGCTACGGGGTCCTGCCCTTGAATAGGCCTCTGCGCTATGGGAGCGACAGGATCCTATGATCCGTTCCTATACCTTGTTCACAGACAAATTACACAAGCTGTTCGACCATCCCGTTCGAGGGAAGGATGCCTCAGCCCGCATGTTTGCGCTGCGTCAGGGGAGACGTAGCGTGGCGGAATACACCATTGAGTTCCGTACCTTGGCCGCTGAAAGCGGGCAGCTTGTTCCCAGACTACTTGTACCCAGACTACCAGCGATCGATCGCCCAACCTGACCGGGGTACACGCCGGCTATCACCACCTCGGGGAGGTGTTCAGCAAACGGGGTACCACCTGGTGAGGATAAGGGAAGGGGATGAGTGGCTAACGGGTTTCAACACTCCGATGGGACACTTAGAATACCTTGAGAAGCCGTTCGGCCTCACTAATGCGCCAGTGGTGTTCCAGCACTTCGTAAACGACGTCCTAGGGGACATGATAGGGCGTTTTGTGTTTGTATATCTGGACGACATTCTCATTTTCTCCAAGGACTTACCTAAACACACCCGTCACGTGAACCAGGTCCTCCATCGCCTATTGGAGAACCGGCTTTACGTTAAAGCAGAGAAGTGTGAATTTCACGTCCCGACTATTTATTTTCTGGGGAATATCGTATCTAAAGGGGAAGCAAAGATGGACCCGTTGAAAGTGGAGGCGGTATTGGAGTGGCCAAAACCGAGCTCCCGAAAGGAACTGCAACGGTTCCTAGGATTTGTCAACTTTTACCGGCGCTTTATCCGTAACTACAGCCGGGTGGCAGCCCCATTGACCGCCCTCACCTCCTGTGCCAAACCTTTCTCCTGGACTCCGGAGGCAGAGGAGGCTTTCCAGGACCTCAAGGCTCGCTTCACCTCGGCCCCTGTCCTCTCCCAGCCGGACCCGTCCCGACAATTTGTAGTCGAGGTGGACGCCTCTGACATTGGGGTAGGGGCAGTCTTGTCTCAACGCAATCCTGAGGATGGGAAGCTCCACCCCTGCGCTTTTCTGTCCCGCCATCTGTCGCCTGCAGAGGCTAACTACGACGTGGGTAACCGTGAGCTGCTGGCAGTAAAGATTGCCCTAGAGGAGTGGCGCCATTGGCTGGACAGAGCGGAGCAACCCTTCCTCATCTGGTCGGACCACAAAAACCTGGAGTACATCCGATCCGCCAAATGCCTTAACTCTCGCCAGGCCAGATGGGCCCTGTTCTTCAGACAGTTCAACTTTACCCTAATCTATAGACCTGGTTCGCATAATGGGAAGCCGGACGCACTGTCCCGCGTCTTCTCCAAGGAGGAGGAGTCGTGTGCCTTGCCCGAAGTAATCCTGCCCAAGGGTTGTGTGGTCGGGGCACTCCTGTGGAAGGTCAAGGAGGCGGTCAAGGCAGCCCTTCTACACAATCCCAGACCCGGAAACAGTCCCCCCGGCCGTCTGTTCGTCCCCGATTCCGTCCGGTCAGCAGTGCTAGAATGGGCGCACGCGTCTAGGTTGACGTGCCATCCCGGTCTGGCACGGACTATGGCCTTCCTCAATCGGCGTTTCTGGTGGCCTTCCATGTGGAAGGATACACAGGGGTACATCGCTGCGTGCCCAGTTTGTGCACAAAATAAAGGCTCCAATCAACCCAGCTCGGGTCTCCTACGACCCCAACCTGTCCCACGTCGTCCATGGTCCCACCTCTCCCTCGATTTTGTCACCGGTCTACCACGCTCAGAAGACAACATGGTCGTCCTCACCGTAGTAGACCGGTTCAGTAAGTTCGTCCGGTTTGTCCCGTTGTCCAAACTCCCCTCGGCAAAGGAGATGGTGGCCACACTGGTTCGGGAGGTGTTCTGCACCTTTGGCCTCCCCACCGATTTGGTATATGACTAGGGACCGCAGTTCACGTCGGCTGTGTGGAAATATTTTTGCCGGGCCATCGGCGCCACTGTTAGCCTCTCCTCCGGATTCCACCCGCAGACTAACGGCCAAGCTGACAGGGCTAACCAGACCCTGGAAACCACCCTGCAATGTCTGGTCTCCACTAATCCAACAACCTGGTCTTCCCAGCTGCCCTGGGTGGAGTATGCCCACAACACCCTTCCCACGTCTGCGACTGGTATGTCCCCGTTCCAGTGTCTTTTCGGTTTCCAGCACCCCTGTTCCCTTCCCAAGAAAGGGATCTGTCTGTCCCCTCCGTCCAGGCGCACATCCGCCCCTGCCACCGCAGATGGCATCGCATCAGAGCCTCGCTACTAAGAGCTTCCGGGAACTACCAGACACGCGGACGAACTACCGCCCGTCCCTGACTACTCTGCGTTTTACCTACCTGTGCTTCTGCCGTCCACCTGTGCACCGACCTACCGCTTGTTCCCAACTATTCTGCCGGTCACCGATCAGTGCCTCCGCGCCTGTCTGAGTCTCCCTACCCTGCTCGACTCCGACCCCTCCGCCTGCCACTCCACCTCTGCCTTGCCAATACGGACCTGGGTCCCCACTCCCGTCCGTGACAACAAGTATTTTCTACACAGCTGATTTTGCAGGTTTTCCTACATACCAAGCATGAAGAGGTCTGTAATTTTTACCATAGGTACACTTCAGCTGTGAGAGACGGAATCAGTTTGCACTGAGTCTGCATTTCTATTTTGATTAACCTCCTTCCCTCAGTAACAGCATTGAAGATGGGTCGTGGTTGGGTCTTCCAGCATGACAACGACCCGAAACACACAGCCAGGGCAACTAAGGAGTGGCTCCATAAGAAGCATCTCAAGATCATGGAGTGGCCTAGCCAGTCTCCAGACCTGAACCCAATAGAAAATCTTTGGAGGGAACTGAAAATCTGTATTGTCCAGCGACAGCCCCGAAACCTGAGGGATCTGGAGATGGTCTGTATGGAGAAGTTGGCCAAAATCCCTGCTGCAGTGTGTGCAAACCTGGTCAAGAACTACAGGAAACGTATGATCTCTGCAATTGTAAACAAAGGTTTCGGTACCAAATATTAAGTTCTGCTTTTTGATCTATCTAATACTTATGTCATGCAATAAAATGCAAATTATTATTGAAAAATCATAAAATGTGATTTTCTGGATTTTTGTATTAGATTCTGTATCTCACAGTTGAAGTGTATGATAAAAATTACAGACCTCTACATGCTTTGTAAGTAGGAAAACCTGTTAAATCAGCAGTTAATCAAATACGTGTTCTCCCCACTGTATTAAGGGAACGCTTAACACATCGGGTCTCGAGGAAGAACATATATTTAAGATTAATATCTTTACTGATTGTGTAATTTGTTGAGAAGAAAATGACGTAACAACGGTCAATAGAAACAAATATCACCAAACGATTGAGGGCTGGATTCAAACTTACACCTAAAATGAAAGAAAACATTTGAAATCACAGGCTTTTATGATTTGTGTGAATTCCATCACAGCAACTCAGAATGTGACTCAAGTGTTTATTGCCCCCACAGGCCTGTATGTGCTCCTGAAAACGTCTGGGCATGCTCTTGATGAGACAGTGGAAGGTGTCCTGTGGAATCATCTCCCAGAATTGGATCAGGGCATCAGTGAGCTCCTGTGATGCTACTTGGCAGTGTCAGGTGCACTGATACATAACATCCCAGAGGTTGACAATTGGATTCAGGGCTGGGGAATGTGAGGGCCACTCAATGGCATCAATGCCTTCATCATCCAGGAACTCCCTGCACACTCTGGCAACATGAGGACGTGCATTGTCGTTCACCAGGAGGAACCCAGGGCCCACTGCACCAGGGTCAGGTCTGACCATGAGTCTGAGGATTTAATCCAAGTGACAAGGACACTAGCAAAATGCCAAAACTCGAGAAGAATGAGTCAGGAAGGACAAGGAGAGAGTAATTGTCTGTGGCCACCACCTGCAAAACCATTTACTTTTTGGGGGTTATTTTGCTGTTGTCTCTCCAGTGCACATGTTATCGCTTTCATTTGCACCAAAACAGATAATATTTTTTCAAAATCACTTAGGCTTGCTAACTGAACAGATTGATATCCCTGAATTTTTATTGACATGGTGTTATAATGTGATATTTACATGTTCCCTGGTATTTTTTGGGCAGTGTATTTGCAAAATTGCGAAGACAAAAACAAATACAAAAATAATATTTTGATTGTTGCCATGGTTTTCCATTTGACTGTACATACCTCTGCTTCAAAGGCACGAAGGGTTTTGTCCAATTTGTGCCTCCTGCAGCATTTATGCTCCTCGTATTATTGAAGTCTTTCAGAAGTTTCTTGTAACTGTAATACATCCTGAGGATTTCTTATGACAACACAACAAAATATAAGTGAGGACATTATTCATTGGTTAAATATCTACTATGCATGATTATGGCACAATGAAAATGCAGACCAGGTATATTATGGCACAATGAAAATACAGACCCGGTAAATTATGCACCTGACCAGATTCTTCCACAAAGGGCGCCACAGGCCACGCCTTAAGCAAGTAAAAGCAAGTAAGTACACAATATATAGCAAGTTAGGTACTGGTAGCTGCAAGCTAAAACTGAGCCAGAATAGGAGATAATTCATTTTCTGTTTCACAGTGTTGACTTGCTTACAGCCCTCTTTCCTTGAAACTACGCAGTAACTACATGGGAACAGACACCGCTTCAAATTACAGCCCTCTTTCCATGTAACTACACTGTAACTACGTGGGAAATTATCATTCAGTTTCTGTTTCACAGTGCTGGCTTGCTAGCAAATGTTGCATCTAATGTTTTGCACATATCATTTATGAAATGAAATGTGTATCATGTGTTTGTATCTATGATGTTGTTAGATTCGGTCAATTCTTTATCCATGGGGAGCAACATCTTTATACAGCATGAGTCTACGATGTTGACCTTCCATAGTTCTTACATGTTCTCCAATAATTACAAAGTTAACCCAGTCATTTATGCCAGGTCACATAGTTGGTCAATTGTCATGGCCAACCATTACAGAGTCCAATACTCTCCAATAAGAAAGGATTATCCTAAAAAATGCCCTTATATGGTATGTTCCAACCTATGGTCAATATCGATAGAATTCCTAGCCGGAGGTATGGACAGGATGTGTAGGGCTCATCTGTAGCAGGCATCACATCCTGTGTATTGTCCTTTGTTCAGAGTTAGTCAGCACATATGCATTGTGTAAAGATACTCATGTCCATTTCCTCTCAATGTAAATATTCCTTTAGAAAAAGCATGTCTGACTATACCTAACTAGCTACCATCAATGTAAAATAAATCTTCAAACTAGGCAAAATTTACAGTCGTTTTCGGTATGATGTAAGACCTTTTTGTTATTGATGTAAGATCTACCTCTGCAGCATCACCATCCAGCGAGAACATCTGTTTATCTACTGAGGTTTCATCAAATTACAGCTCAGAAAAAAAAAAAATCTGAAATCAGCGTTTCTACATGTATGGCAGCCATTGCATTTCATTGTCTGTTGAATTCCAACAAAGGCACACCTAATTTTTCTTAATGAGGTACTGATTAGGTGATTACCTGAACCAAATCTAATTTAATGAGAAATATAAAAAACACTGCTGTAGTCATCGCAATGATCTTACAGTAGGACCAGCTGGATGGCAAAAACAGTGCAAGTAGTACCTAAAAAATAACTATACAGCATGACAAAAGAGTTGAAATGAAAAGTTTGAGTGAGGTAAAGAAGGGTTCTATTCTGGCTTTACTGGGACAGTCAGCGTCAGGCTGTTTCCATCGTAAAAATTCAAGTAACAGACATTGGGGAAAACAAAGCTACAGACTGGCGGTGGGTGAAAGTGACTGTCCACTGACTAAGGTGAGGGACAACTCATATGAATGTCACTCACCAATTGTAGGATGACATCAAAGGACCTACAAAATGAATGGCAAACAGCTGCTGTGCACTGAGGACGGTTCAAAACAGACTCCAAAGGGCAGGACTGAAGTTGTACAAAGCTAGAAAAAGCCCTTCATCAATAAGAAGCAAAGAGGAGCCTGGCTGAAGTTTGCAAAATACCATAATAATAAGAATTCCCATAGAGGAATAGAGTACGGTCATCTTCTCTGACGAGTGAAATTTTCAGCTTTGCCCAACATCTGGTTGTCTAATGGTTAGATGGAGACCAGGAGAGGTCTGCAAACCATAGTGTCTCACACTGTGAAATTTGGTGGAGAATCGGTGATGAACTGGGGATGCTTCAACAAGGCTGGAATCAGGCAGATGTCTTTGTGAAGGACGCCAAGTATAAGGTTATCCTGGAAGAACACCTTCCTTCTGCACTGACAATGTTCTCCAACTCTTGAGAATATATTATTCCAGCAGGACAATGCTCCATGCCACACAGACAGATCAATCAAGGATGGGGGAGCACCAGATCAAGACCCTCTCATGTCCAGCCCAACCTCCAGACCTGAAACCCCATTGAAAACCTCTGGAATTTGAACAAGAGGAAGGTGGATGGTCACACGTAGTTAATGTAGGGTATATTCTATCACATTAGTGATTTATGACCATGGTGGCGGGGCTTCCAGTTTGATTTGACAGGAGGGTGTGACTTCCGGTTTGGTAGGTGGGACATATTGACTTCCTGTATGACGTGTGTTATGGTGGGACTTCAGGTGTGATGGATGGGCTTCCTCTATGAAGTGTGTTAGGGTGGGACTTCCAAAATGACGTAAGCATGTCCGATGACTGTTATTTATGACTGAAATGTTTGAAGCTTAACAAATGGGTCTCAGTGTTCTGGAATGTTAAATTCTCAGTCAATTTATAAGCGGTATATCAGCAAAAAGATGTTTGAAGCTTAACACATGGCTCTTAGGGTTCAGGAATGTTAAATGCCCTGGCAGTAAATACATTCACAGCAAGATGTTTGAGTTTAACAAAAGGGCACCATGGTTCAGCAACGCTAAACTCCCCGGCCTTTTATGTTCCGATAAATGCTACAACAGTTTTCTTACAACCACTTTCAAGTTTTAAGTGTTTATTGGTGTGGTTAAACCACGGTATCGGTCATTCCGTTTTGTTTGAGGAAACTTAGTACACATTGCAAATCATGGCGGATTGTGCAGCGATCAACCTTTTGTGTGAAACACTGTTGAAAGCTAACAGCTTAACCGCTGCTCAGCAAGTCAGCAGGAGTTTACAAATGGCTGGCAAAGACGCAATCAAAATGCCAGCACCGAAGAAATCAATGCAGAGTTTAACTCGAATTCATCAACTACACCAGGATATGTTTGTGCAGGAGTGGAAGATGGATGATGCGTGGATTCTCTTTCAACCCTGATATGCCGGAATTTGCATTTTATGAATTACCTGAAGGCCAAGAGTTTAAGGCTGGTGTGATCGATCAAATGGTCTTTAATGCCAGTTTATGGACCACCTTTCAAAAAGTGCTTTATTTGGGCCCAAAACAGGGCACACATAATATGATGTCGATGTGTTTAAGAGTGACTGCGCACAGTTCGACTAAAATACATCTCTGAAACCCCGCCTTTAGCTAACACAGTCCTCAACACAGCATAAAAACAGACAGGCCGTCTGTGACTATTAAGCAATTGTCAGACTTTACGAAACATGTCTCAAGAATACAACCAACCGGAGTTTAAAGAACCTATGGCTGAAGACTGGCGGTGTGATGACTTGGATGACAATGCTGAACTGTGCTACGGTACCCTGGACCCCAACAGCTCAATTCTAACGGCATACCCACCACGAAACTACCATTGTCTTGACTGGCTTGGCGCTCAGCTAGGACTTCTCAATCCATCATACCTTTCAAATGCATTCAGCAGTAATCCCAAAATGGACAATTTTAAAAGATCATTAAAGGAACATTGGGTATGATCCTGGAATAGACCCATTATGACGACATTGTTGGGACAGTTTTGACACCACGACTGAAACGTGCTGTTTAAAGCTATGAATGCATCAGGGTTCATACACCACTGACCAATGTTCAAGTGGCAGCCAATAACTTTCTGCATGAGCTCAAGCCGCAGCCGAACATCACACAGAGACTAAATGAGAATAGGGATGAATACATGGATTCATTTAATGCGGAATCTCTCTTTTAATAACCAAGACCATATCAGTATAAAGCGTTTAAATAATCTAAACAATCATATGGAAACAGTCAGGAACATATCTGATGATTGGCCACAATTGTTGTGAAACGGTGTTGAATCAAATGCTCAAAGCAACTTCATGAATAAACCTCAAACATTTTCAAAAGCTGACAACAAAGACTTTAAAATTGGGGACCTGTAATGTGTTTTAACATATCTAACAGACATTTGTGTGCTAAAATTGCTGAGTAATGATGCTGTGTATGTAGATATATTTTTTTTTAAATTACAGACTGTCTAATCAGCAGAAATTGGAATGTTTGTGAAACTTTTCTGAAATTCTTGGATGCGGTGTAACACCCAAAACTCAAATAAAACAATGTTATCCATATATTACTTTTCATTATTGACCGAATGCTCTTACAGATTATGAAAATAATTTACTACAATCTGGCAAACCCTGGTGCTTATATGGGTAGAGGGTTTGAAAAGAGAGTACAAAATTGGCGGGGAAAATGACTGACTACTCACCCAGGATACATACACGCTACACAGACCTGTACTTTCAAAGAAATAGAGTTATTCTTCATGATATAAATTCACAATTTTAGCTTGGTTGCCAGATTTGGTTGACATGACTGCTTGTAATGTGGAAAACAATAACATGAAATGTATGTTAACATGCGTAGATGTATAAAGCAAATACGCATTGCTTTGTGTGCTGAAATATAAAAGCGCTATCGAGGTAAAGCGAGCATTTGAAGACATTAAAAGAAGGAAGAACACCACAAAAAGGAGAAGGAATCTTTTAAGCACAATTTGAAATGTTAATGAAGAAGTACAGCGTAAAACATTTTGCTACAAGAAATGATGTCAAAGCGAGTGTCATTGAGAGATTCAATAAAACATCTAAGAGATACTGGGAGATTCTCAAAGTTGAGAGGGGAGTTTACCAAAGGCTCTGAAAAAGGGTACACAGATGCATATTTTACATTAACAGAATGCATTACGTGGATACCTCCTGTATATAGAATAATATATTACGATGGTGATCTGATTGTTGGGACCTTTTATGAACAGAAACTACTGAAAATAATTCTGAAATGAAACTATTAGTGCAAGCAGTTCTGGATGAGAAAGTACAGAAAGGGAAGAAAATGAGTCTTGTGAAATGGCTTGGTTGGCCTGAGAAATTTAACAAATGGATAGCATTGACCTACAAACTGGATGAAACACTAGGATTTGCAGAATCACGTCATTTACAATTATTGCAATCAGTATGGGTGACGGCAGTTTCTACGTAAAGCTGCCCAGTAGCTTGCCAAGACATTTCTATCCAAACAATTCGAGTTTGAGCAATACCACAATATTTGCCAAAGGTATTGATTTGAAAGGTGATTGGAAAGTGTATTTGATAGAATTCCAATACCCGCATACATGGAAGACTTTTACATGGGGTGAAAACGCATTTGATCTACATGACTCGAAATACAACAATACTTGGAAAAATGAACACCGGTTATTACAACGTCATAAGAAAACTAGTGACAGAGAGCATCATTTATATAAAACCACATGGTGTATGGGTGGGGTATGATGAATTTAAAAATAGAATGTTTCTAAAAGGTGAATCCCATTTTAGTATGACATTTTTTGCTAAATTGGAACAGATATTAGGCTTAAAACCAGGCAACCAGTGGAATGACCCGCCCTGTGGAATGACCCATTCCCCACAGATATTCTGGTAGGGTTTAACAGCCTATACATCTACACAGATAAAACTGATTATCAACGAGTTGGTGACAGGCATGTCCCACTGTTGAGAACTGTACATATTGCAGAATGTAGTTTTCACAGTGATGTACCACAAGCCACACTACATACCTCTTAGTAAGAGTCAAACTGAGATGTGTTTTGAAATAAAATCTGATCAGAATCATTTAGTTGCATTTATAGCGGAAAAGGTGATTGGAAAATCTCACTTTAGACCCGTCAAACAATCTTTTACACTAAAAGATGAAGCCACAGAAATTATACAATAATCCTCAAAGATATGTTAAATACAGTTCTCTTTACCCAGACATCTATTGAGAAAAATTCATACATTGAGATACCAATCCTATCAACAATATTGGATGCAGCCCCTCTGGAGTTATTTATTTCAGGAAATGGCAAAGACTAAAACCTTTTGACCAAAACAATACTTTGTTGTTCCTACATGCAAAAGTCACTAAACCGGATGGAACTAATATTGACGCCAAAGCAAGTGTTGGGGTTATCAACTACCTGATAGCCACCCTATTTTCACAAGTGGATGTCTCCTTGGGTGATTGTTAAATTAGCCAGAGTAGCAACACCTACTCCTACAGAGCTGTTATAGACAGCATTCTGAATTATGGATGTGATACATTAAAGACACAATTCTCAGCTGGTTTGTTTATCAAGGATGCCGAAGGTTACATGGATGTTACGGACCCTGCAGGCGAGAATAAAACTCAAAAAAAGGTCTGCCTATTCAGCAGATGGTACAACATTCGAAATACTAGTGATATCTTCTATCAAGAGAAACTCATATTACACAGCATTGACATAAAGGTTAGGATGGTACGCGGTATAGACGAGTTTTGCCTTATGGGGGTGGGGGATGTGCGTTATTGTTTTCATATATTATTTGCGTCACTCATTGTCAAGAAAATGACTGTTTCACTAGCCATGAAACTTGGACACGCTCAAGCGTTACTCTCAACAACTGCCAAGTACCCAATTGAAAGAGTGTGTATGAAGACATTTAGTTTATCGGCAGTGGGTCGTGTTTGCAACCGGGAAATTCTATTTTTAGGATCCCTGCTAAAATGTATTGTCATTGCTTTGGTGAACAACGACAGTTTTACAGGTTACAAAAAAATCTATTTAATTTCAAAACATAATTTGGAGATTATGGCTATATATGTAGACGGTCAGCAATTCCCTAGAAAACCATTCCAACCAAATTACATAACAGGGTCAGGAGTGCATTAATTTTACCAATTGGACTTAGCTTCAGGAAAACACCTAAAGGACCAAGCCTTGGCTATTGACAGGGCTGACTTCTTACAGGGCTATGCCTTTTATGCATTCAACTGCGCACCGAAAGAAGAGTGCGGTCAAAGGTCAGGGAATGTATGTCATAAGATGAGGTTCAGACAACCACTGCCCCACACAATTAATTTGGATGTTAATAAAATATTTGACTCCATTATCAAAGTGTCAAACTGGAGACAAGTCATGGTTGACTACAACAAGGAAGATGATGTGGAAATGAATACTGCAGAGTTCACTGGTGTGGTGAAGCAATTTTCCTCTGGGACTCATTTCTATGGTGTGATAGCATGCGACAAACTACCTAGTGGACCAGTCTTAGATGTTGCATCAATAATGATTGTTAATACACATCCAGGCGATAATCCCAGGGAGCATTGGCTGGCTAATTAGCACATACCAGAAAGACATGTGATTGGTACGGGCAAACATCCAACCGAAAGGAGATGAGGCGGTGCTCATGAACACAATTAGGTATTCACCTGAACCATTGAATTTCTTTCTGCCAAGAGAACATGTTTGAGTAAGTAAAACTGGAATGTGCACTATGCACATCACCAACGATGGCATTGGAAGATTTTATGACAGTTTTGAAAGCCCCCCGGATTTTATGTATTTTCCGATTCAATCAGTGCATTTCTGCAAACCTGTGAGAATGCTAAATACAGAATATGGAATAGTCAAGGACATTATTTCAACCACGTGTGGACAACATTGTGTTTACTTTCTCTATCTAATGACAAGCTGACGAGTTATAAGATGCTGTCTTTTTATTTTTATGACTTACAACAAAATGATGTGCTAGTCTCAAAGTTTGTATCTAAGATGTACAAACTTTTTAAGCGTGACAAGTAAGTGTTTAATTGCATACAACATGCTCAGTGTTGTGAATCATAAAATTTGTGTAGACGTGTAAAAGTAAATCATGTGTGTCTGCTTTATTATTAAAAAACAAAACCTCATAAAACCACATTAAGGTTTACTTTGACAAGGAATCACAAATTATAAAAAATACATAAAATAGCAAAACATTAAAAAGCCATTTTGTGAGCTATGTGGTAGGGGATACAATGAAAGCTTTGGTTGGTTGATAATCAGTTGTGGGGTGATTGGTACTGGAAGTAGGTGCCTGGGGTGTGGCAAAATTATCCATTGTTTTGCCACACGTTTGTTTATACAAATAGATTTTACGCCTTACCAGCTCATTTGGAATAGTTATAAAAGGCATGTTGAGACATGCTGTGACGATGAGCTGACGGACTGCTCCGTCATCTCCCGCTTTTCCCATGTCTCCAACAGTCATGAACTCATCCCGGTCCCCTTCATTTGGCTTGTCTTCAATCATTGTTCACACCAGGTCCCAATCAAGCCATTAGTATGTGTTTAAATGTTTCTCCTCTTCTCCCCTCAGTTGTTAGTCATTGTTTCATGTTACTGTGTGTCCTGACAGTGTGGTGAGTTCTGTTTTGTGTTTACCATTTACTTTATACTTTTCATCATCAGTGCTCTGTGTTTTTCTGTTCTGTTCGCTTTTGTGTTTATTTAAAATAAAGAATGCACTGACCGCTACCCCTGCCTGCACCTGGTCCGTTAATCCCCACTACGTCACCGTGTGACAGAATGACTAACCTACAAAAGGACCATGTTAGAGGGAGGCAAAGTTGGACGGTAGGGGAACTCTTCGGTTGGCTGGACAGCGACACCGAGGAGGAATACCCCTACTATCACCCACTGCACTCCTGGGCAAACAGTGAGACTGATGAGGAGGAATAGCCCTACCACCACCAGTACCCACTATTCATCTGCCCGGCTCCGCAGCAATCCCGGAGGGGAAGGCAAAGGAGGTGAAGGTGGAAACCAGTGGTAAGCCAACACCAAGATTTTTTTGGGGGGGTGCTAAGAGGGCAAGCGGAGGACTCCCATGCTGCCCAGGAGCCGCAGCCAGCACCCTGTGCTGCCCAGGTGCCTCGAACTGGCTGCTGCCGCCCGCCGAGGACTGGCTGCCTCAGCGGCGGCCCCCTACTGTCTCGGCCACTCCGCCACCTGAGCCCGCGGCGCCCTCTACTGTCTCGGCCAAAAGATTGTTTGCCCAATTGGATAAGTCTTTATTTTGTTTCAGAATGGGTTAAGACTACAAATGTTGTTATACTGAATAGTCTCCCCTTCTTGAACCGTAAACTTCAAATGAAATATGTTGGTAGAATCACAAAAAAGAACATACTGAGGGTCAAGGTGCTCTGGAGCATCAAAGGTCTTCAAGAAAACCGGGACATCTGCGGATGTGTTTTTAAGCTGATTCCAGTCACACTCCCATATGTATTGAACATGTACATTGTGTTGTTCTTTTGAAGCCTCAAGCTTTGTCACTTTGGGTGACTATGCCAATGACACTTTGGGTGACTATACCACAAACAGCCTCGAAATTAATAGACAGTGCACACACAATCACGTTCCGCGTATCGATCAACATAGTAGACTCCGACTTTTAATTTCACCCTGGGTCAGGGTGTACTGTATCGATATATATTTATCAGATGCCACATATTCAAGCCATTGGATTGAGCTGTTGGAGAATGTCTTCTGACAACAATTTTAGTTCTCTGAGGGGACCAATACAATTATGTCCTTGGTGAGGAATCTGTTGCAAAAGACTTTCATGCAAGTCGAAGCAGTCGTAATTGACCGGAATGGGTCAACAACAACACATTCCAAGAACTCGATTCTGTAGCGCATACAACCCTCTCTCATAATGATGACATCCTTAAAGATGACCACACCTAAACCTGTGGAAAAAAAGCAGTGACACAGCCATCTCTGGCTGAAAAACACATCTTGTTATCAAAGCTTAATGCACACAAAGCACACAAAATGTGCACTGTGTATACTGTTCACAGGAGTGGCAATTGTCTCAGAATCATAAAATATGTGATGCTCACTCCTGTGAACAGTATACAAAGCACACAAAATGTGCACTGTGTATACTGTTCACAGGAGTGGCAATTGTCTCAGAATCATAAAATATGTGATATACCCTACATTAACCTGTGTGACAAGCCATCAAAGTTTCATAAAGTCACCCAATAGCAATGTGACAAAATGGTGGAGAGCATGCCAAGGCGCATGCAAGCTGTGAATACAAATTTGGGTAATTCCACCAAATATAGATCTCTGAACTCTTCCTAAGTTGAAACATTAGCATTTTGTTGATGAAAAATGTAAATGAATTTGCATTCTTTCTTTGCATTTTTTTAGGTTAGAAAAAAATGCATCCTTTTTTGGTTATTTTGATCAGTTGATATTTTCAACAAATACATCCTGTAAATGACTATATTTTTATTTACAATTTGGGAGTAATTTTGTCAGTAGTTTGTAGAATAAAACAAAACATTTTATTTTGCTCAAACATATACCTATGAATTGTAAAACCAGAGAAACTGATAATTTTGCAGTGGTCTAATAATATTTTTCAGAGCTGTATATAGAAGTATAAAACATTTATGAATTACAGAATTTCTTTGTTTTAAATGGTAAATGAACTGGAAAAATATGTTTGTATTTAAGGTTTTATCATACAAAAAAACTAAAAAAGAATACACAGAATGATGATTTGTAAGAACACAGGCTATAGTATTTTATATAGTTTATTAGGCCCTACAAATGTAAAAAATGAAAATTACTCAAAACTTACATTATTCAAAGGTAAATCCTTTAGTGTTTAGTTTCATTTTTGATGACGTACAAGGTAAAATAAGAGACATTCTTCCAGTCTCTTCCAGGCTCCTGTCTCGCATTTGGGGCCGCCGCTTGTTTGTCTTTTTTTTTTTGCGAGGCTCAGGCATTGGCGGTGGAAGTTCTATTTCAGATACTCCATCTGCAATGCTGTCAGGTGTTAAATCGCCGGGTTCGGTTTGCCACTGTGTCTGAGTTGTGTCTGAGTTGTGTCTGACTTGCTCACCGAGTTCAGATTATATACACTTTCTACCCTCATCATCACACTTCAGTCACATGCATAGGTATGTCTGGGTTGATAATTAGTCATCTATTGACTTCATTGCAATTCATTGGATTCGATTAGACTAGGTTCCCGAGGTAGACATGTAACGTGTACGTGTAACAACTGAAAAAGAATGTAAACAACATGTATGCAATTTCTTAATCTTCAGTTAAATAGGCTGTGAAAAATCAAAAAGAGACGATATTATGTGTGTGCGATTTAGTTTCTCTTTTACTCCTAAAATAAAAATAGTAACTTGCAATACCTTTCTTGAATTAGTGAGTTGTGACTGCTAAACTATATCCTTGGTATTTCATTTAGTGAATACTTTTAGAAGATTTACATTTTAGATTTACATTTGATGAATTTGCCTACACAAAATGCTGAATCTCCTAACGGTACTAATTGAAGAAGATAGGTGTCACGTCCTGGCTATGCCCCTAGCCATCTTCGCACTGGCTGGGGCCATAGTCAGGACGTGGCCAGAAGAGGTGCCTCTAGGCACCTCTATGTACTTGGGTCTCCCCAATTGGAGGCAGGTGTTGTGTATTGCCTCCAATTGGGGAACCTATTTAAGTTGACTGTTTGCCCACATGAATGTGGTTCATTTTGGTTGTCTGCCGAAGGCTGTACTACCCAGTTGCTACAGCTGTTTGAGTTTGTTTGTTTCATTATTAAACATGGATTCAAAAGACCGTTTTGCCTCTGCCCTTCTGTCCTTTAAACAGCAATGTGACAATAGGATTCGGCACCTGTCAATGACTGACTGATTGCTTTGACAGCTGCATATGGGTAAAAATATTAAAATTATGTTATGATTTATGACCAGAAGGTAGCATTTGTTTTTCCAAGGATCCCCATCTCTGGTTAGAGAGGGAGCAGGGGATTCTGTGGGATGAGAGCTGTTAGGTCAAAAGGATTATGTAAACTGCTTTTTTAATGGTTGTTAAAGAAGCTATAATTTATGTCGCCTGGATTGTTAACAGTTGTGTTTTTCTGGGGGGGATACATGTCCGGTTAAAGAAGGTGTGAGGGTGGGTGTTAATATTTGGACAGTTATTTTTCCATGGTCCTCCGTCTCTGGGTAAGAGGGTGTAGGGTTTCTTGAGATGCAAGTGTGGGGGGGTTGAGCATGTGTTACCATTGGTTCATTCTCTGAGAGGTAGAGAGTTACCAATAAATTAGAGTTAGACCTCCTGATGAAAACGTGTTTTACTCTGTACAAGAATCAAGATGGCGTCTGTGATTAGTGACAACAGTGACTTGTGAAATAGGACACAGAACGGAGGAGCAAAAATAAAGATACGTTCCAGAAATATACCATGCGCCAAAGAAGCATTTTCTTAATGTGTATAGAACTCAAATACCTCCGTTTAAGCAGCTGATGGATCAGCATGACATGCGGATAGAAAAATCTGCTTCGCATTTGATTATCCTGCTTATGTGTAGTTTTACATGTGTAGTTAAGTGTAGTTGTACATGTTAGACGTGGGATCTGAATATAGAAATGACACCTGTGGCATGGTGTACCAAATCACTGACTGGGAAGTATTACGCAATGTGATGTGTCATGAAATAAAGTCAAGCATGAGAGGTTACACTATCGACATTGGTTTAGAGATCGATTGGAAAGGTGTACTGAGCTTCACAGCACAAGGTAAAATCCGAAGGAAAAATGGACCTCCATCCGGTTTCGTTGAGCTTTCATAAGCGATGGAAAGATTACTAAAATGAAATATCAGAGGTAACGATACCGGTTAGCGTCTGTTGTGATCTGGAAAATGAAATGTTTCTACGAACTGATGAGATATACTTACAAAGTCAACAATGGCAGAGCGTTGTTAAACTTGAGAGATGTCTTGTTTCAGATAATAGATATGAAAACGATCCAGTTAATCGTACATTAAAAAAATTAATGAACAATAACAATATTATCAATTTTGCTACGGGTTCAGATTTAAAAGTTTCAGTTATTGAACGTTATAACAGGACTTTGAAAGAAAGGATGTGGCGAGGTGTTTTGATTAGAAATATGAATAAGGTTACTCTGACAAATTATTTTCAGTTGCAGAATGAATGCCGCGTATACCGCCTGTTTATAAACTAAAAGATTATGATGGAGAGTCAATAGACGGTACCTTTTATGAACAAGAGCTTCAAAAAGTTAAGATAACTAAAGAAAGTTTTTCACTTAGATTTTAAAAGTAAAAGAAGTAAAAAGAGAAACATGTTTTTGTCATGTGGAAAAACTGTGCAGAAATGTTCAACAGCTGGGTTCTAGAGTTGGAGGTATTGGATGCAACAGGATAAAATTACTATGGCTAGGGTGTGTTGTTCACAACTGATTTCAACAATCATGGAAACCTCAGGATTTTATCTGTCTCTGCCCAGCAATGCCTCAGCCGAAATACACTAACCTAAAGGATTATTAGGAACACCATACTAATACTGTGTTTGACCCCCTTTTGCCTTCAGAACTGCCTTAATTCGTCGTGGCATTGATTCAACAAGGTGCTGAAAGCATTCTTTAGAAATATTGGCCCATATTGATAGGATAGCATCTTGCATTTGATGGAGATTTGTGGGATGCACATCCAGGGCACGAAGCTCCCATTCCACCACATCCCAAAGATGCTCTATTGGGTTGAGATCTGGTGACTGTGGGGGCCATTTTAGTACAGTGAACTCATTGTCATGTTCAAGAAACCAATCGGAAATGATTTGAGCTTTGTGACATGGTGCATTATCCTGCTGGAAGGAGCCATCAGAGGATGGGTACATGGTGGCCATAAAGGGATGGACATGGTCAGAAAAAATGCTCAGGTCGGCCGTGGCATTTAAACGATGCCCAGTTGGCACTAAGGGGCCTAAAGTGTGTCAAGAAAACATCCCCCACACCATTACACCACCACCACCAGCCTGCACAGTGGTAACAAGGCATGATGGATCCATGTTCTCATTCTGTTTACGCCAAATTCTGACTCTACCATCTGAATGTCTCAACAGAAATCGAGACTCATCAGACCAGGCAACATTTTTCCAGTCTTCAACTGTCCAATTTTGGTGAGCTCTTGCAA
>JACXGJ010010922.1:0-20875 GCA_016801105.1 Esox niger | reverse complement strand
TAGAGGTCTGTAATTTTTATCATAGGTACACTTCAACTGTGAGAGGCGGAATCTAAAACAGAAATCCAGAAAATCACATTGTATAATTTGTAAATAATTAATTAGTATTTTATTGCATGACAAGTATTTGATGCATCAGAAAAGCAGAACTTAATATTTAGTACAGAAACCATTGTTTGCAATTACAGAGAGCATACATATTCTATAGTTCTTGACCAGGTTTGCACACACTGCAGCAGGGATTTTGGCTCACTCCTCCATACAGACCTTCTCCAGATCCTTCAGGTTTCGGGGCTGTCGCTGGGCAATACGGACTTTCCGCTCCCTCCAAAGATTTTCTATTGGGTTCGGGTCTGGAGACCGGCTAGGCCACTCCAGGACCTTGAGATGCTTCTTACGGAGCCACTCCTTAGTTGCCCTGGCTGTGTGTTTCAGGTCGTTGTCATGCTGGAAGATCCAGCCACGATTCATCTTCAATGCTGTTACTGAGGGAAGGAAGTTGTTGGCCAAGATCTCGCAATACATGGCCCCATCCATCCTCCCCTCAATACGGTGCAGTCTTCCTGTCCCCTTTGCAGAAAAGCATCCCTAAAGAATGATGTTTCCACCTCCATCCTACACAGTTGGGATGGTGTTCTTGGGGTTGTACTCATCCTTCTTCCTCCAAACACGGCGAGTGGAGTTTAGATCAAAAAGCTATATTTTTGTCTCATCAGACCACATGACCTCCCATTCCTCCTCTGTATCATCCAGATGGTCATTGGCAAACTTCAGACGATTTTAATCCATGGCGGCGTAGTGTGTTACTAATGGTTTTCTTTGAGACTGTGGTCCCAGCTCTATTCAGGTCATTGATCAGGTCCTGCCGTGTAGTTCTGGGCTGATCCCTCACCTTCCTCATGATCATTGATGCCCCACGAGGTGAGATCTTGCATGGGGCCCCAGACCGAGGGAGAATGACCGCCATCTTGAATTTCTTAAATGTTCTAATAATTGCGCCAACAGTTGTTGCCTTCTCTCCCAGCTGCTTGCCTATTGTCCTGTAGCCCATCCCAGCCTTGCACAGGTTTACAATTTTATCCCTGATGTCCTTACACAGCTCTCTGGTCTTGACCATTGTGGAGAGGTTGGATTCTGTTTGAATGAGTGTGTGGACAGGTGTCTATTATACAGGTAACAAGTTCAAATAGTTGCAGTTAATACAGGTAATGAGTGGAGAACAGGAGGGCTTCTTAAAAAAAACGTACAGATGCGTGAGAGCCGGAATTGTTACTGATTGGTAGGTGATGAAATACTTATGTCATGCAATAAAATGCTAATTAATTATGTAAAAATCATACATTGTGATTTTCTGGATTTTTGTTTTAGATTCCGTCTCTTACAGACCTCTACATGCTTTGTGAGTAGGAAAACTTGCAATATTAGCAGTGTATCAAATACTTGTTCTCTCCACTGTATGTCTAACATTAATATTCTTTATTAAATGCAGAGCGTCCTGTGCAGTCACTTATCTGACAGTTGACTCAGGCACATCAACACTGAGTGATCCCTTAATGTTACCCTGAATTCTTTGAGACTTGTACGAGTAACTTTTGGTCAGCTCCTGGCAGGGCTTGACCAGAAGATACTCACATGAGTTGACTCCTGGTTTAAATTTGGTAGGACAACCTGTTCTATGTAGATTGCCAGTGGTCTGAACTTTTCTCAATTGGTAGATGATCTGTTTGACAGTGGAATGTTGTTCTTCAAAATGCTTGTAGATGGTTTTGTAACTCCTCCCTGGATAGGTCTTTTATATTGGCATGATGTTTCATCACACCCATATAGTTATGCCCAAACCAGATCGGTTTTCTAAGATTTTTGGAAGGCAGGACATTCCCAAGTTAACTTTTTTTGATTAGTTAAATTTTGCTAAACCAATAAATGTGGTTGGAGTTTAGCTCTAATTTATTTGTCCAAATATCTACCAAGACATTTTCCAGAGGATGTAGATCATTTTTCACATGTCTTTTTATTTTAGAGACATACCCCATCTAAGCCATGCTTACACTCTTGAGTTCCACCTGGAACTAAGGAAGTAACAAAGAACCGCACATCTAACAGAGGGTGCAATTCTGAACAATTGACAATTGAGGGGTTCATTGAGGATTTACATGGTTCCTCATGTCACTACTAATTCTGAACGTGTGCAAACCTGCAGTCACCCCTTTATTCATAAAGTGAGCACCCTGCTGTAAACCTGTAATTTAGGGGATAGTTTAATTGTACGCCTTGCTCTACCTTGGCGTGTGGTTGAAACTAATATTTCCTTTGCTGTTGGGAATAGGGGGATTACTTTGTTATGGCAGTGGTTCCCAACCATTTATATTCACTGACAGACATTCACAGATTTCAATTTAGAGACAGTTTTATCAATCGAAGTTACAGATAATGGACAGTCTTTCCAAAAACTATGTGCATGTTCAAGGGCATGAAAAACTGCAGAAATTTACAATTATAATCCCAAACTATTTTTAACGTCAGTAAAATTATTTAACACATTTAACAAAAACATTCTAAAAACAATTAGCTCAGCATCTGCACTGGCCCCCCTGGGGTAGAGGATGAAAACCCCCAGGTACAACCACCGGTCAATGGCCAAATCCCACGGGATTAGGAATCCTCGACCACGACGGAGCAATCGGCAGATTCTTCCTCTCTTTCCATCTTCATTACCACTAAGGACATCAAAGGTAAAAGCAATATGTCACCTGTCTGGGCTCATTAGGGAAGGAGGTGAGGACAAGGAAGGCAGAGTGCACGTGTTCATGCACGTCGTTGTGCATGCGGGAGTCTAAGTGGCCTTCCCTACTCTGCTCCTATCCTTCTCCTGCTCTGAAGTGACAGGAGGCGGACAGGGAGACACAGAGTCCCGGGGCCCGTTTATTATCTTGCTTTTCCGTTCAGATCATCGCCAATGAGCAAAAAGCATGGAAGGGACTGAGACTACCGGGCCCCCCCATGTCCGCCGTTGCTGAACGGGGAAGCCGAAAAGACTGATGGATGCCTGAGGAGCGGGAGCTGTGGCACTTTGGTTAACAAAGTGGTGTCTTCCCGTACGTTATTGCATATCAGAAAGTACTTTGCTGGATGTAAGTGTTATGGAGAAGTGGTTGCGCACTTTTTTTTTTAAAACGTTTTTTTTTAACTCATTCAGAGTGTCATCCAGTTAGTGACGTCCAGTTAGTGGCATAGTTCATTTAGTGACGTCCGGTTAGTTGCCGTCCGGTTAGCGATGTCCGGTTAGTGAAGTCCGGTAAGTAGTTAGCCACGTCCAGGTAGCGGCATCCAGGTATCAGCGTCCAGTTAGCGTCGCCCAGTTAGCGGCGTCCAGTTAGCGGCATCCAGTTAGCGGCGTCCAGTTAGCGGCATCCAGTTAGTGCCCTATCACCCATTTGCCTCCTTCACGTGACATGAATATAGAATGGGCATAATAGAAAATATGCATTTCGAGTTAATACATCCAGTTACAAATTTACAGTTGCAGGTAGCACTTCATATTCAGTAAAGGAATTTACAGTTCATACACCCATTTTCACATTTAAAGTTACAAAATATGCATCTCTTTAGATGCAGTTCAAGTGTCATCAATAAAGCAACATCTGCATTCTGTAAACAGATCTGATCTTTTAATGAGTATTATCATTTGTATGATTGTGCAATTTAATGAATACTTTTAAAGACAGCAGGGATGATCTCAGCCTCCCATCCTCTGCAATTTAGTCTCTTTGCACACTGTGCAAATAGGCTTGTGGCTTGTTGAGTTTGAAGAAACTCTGGACTCCCCACATCCTCCCACATCTCCCCACATGCCCCCAAACCCCCCCATATCCCCCCACCCTAATAGGGAACAGTGATGAATGTGTTGTTCTAACAGACGGTGACGACGTTGGTATCTGTGGCCTCCGGGGGCTTCATGGCCTGAAAACAGTGCTTTGTTTGTGTGTGTGTGCGTGCGTGTGTGTGTATGTTTGTCCCTGTTGTTGGCTAAGTACCTTCACCACAATCTAGGAACCTCAACCTGTCGGTGCAGATGTTCACTTTAATAACTTCCTAGTGTGTTGTGAAGGTCCCAAGAAGTGTTTGACTGTGTGATGTTTCTTCTGTGAAAGTATACTGTCAAAAGGATGTTGTTGGCTGTTGTGTTTGTCAGAAACACTAACCGTAGTACCAGCGTCTGACATTGCCCTCCCCCTAACTGGAGTTCAGTCTATAACAATGATGGAAACTGCTGCCCTGAACTTCCCTCCCAGCACAGTCACACACTCACATACGCACAAACACATACACACACTCACACACACACACACACACACACACACTTCATAACAGTACTTTTAATCAACAGCCTTAGTCAGTCGACAGTAGAGGAAGGAAAGCTAGAAAAACTATAACACAGAATAATAAAATAGAAATAGAATACAAAACATAGGAAGCTAAGAAAAACTATAACACTAAACAGTGCTGTTATAAAAACAGGCTCGCAGTGGGGTTAAGTTTGAGAGCTCAGTCATAGGCACATGAAAAGATTTAAAAATGGACACATTTGGTGAACGTCTAAGATATTCTGGTAGTTTATTCCAGTTGTGTACAGCATAACTGCTAAACCCAGCTTCTCCATGTTTAGTTTGTACTCTGGGCTCTACTAGCTGACCTGAGTTCATGGATCTTAGAGCCCTGCTCGGTTTATATTCTTCAAACATATCATTTAGCGGTTAGGATTAGGAATTAAGTTCAGGCACAAAGGTTTGATTATGATTAGGTTATGTTAAGGTATAGGTTAGGTTAAGGGATAGAGGAAATGTAACATGGATATTTGAGTTTTTGTTAGGTTCCAGGTCCCCACACTGATAGAAAAACAAACGCGTATGTTTGTGAGAAGTATGTGTGTTAGCTTTTCTGTAGCTTCTGAGCGTGCTCGCACACACATACGCTACATTCATACCTCTTTAGAGGATATGAATGCTGAAAATGAAGAAAAGTTTTTCTCTTGGATAATGTTCGAAGAACAATGGCATTGAAACATAAAACTTTTCCTCCTGTTTCCGTGAAATCAATAGAACCCACAGCTGTGCACTCAGCAAAAATAGAATGATGGATAAAAGCGGAGTGAAAATGAGAGGGTAAAAAGCAGAACAATGCAAGTTGGGTCATGGAGGGAGGGTAGGAGGGAGAGATGATAGTTAGGATGACACGATAATTAGAACAGCATCTGAACTGTCACACCCTCCGTGTCGCGTTCCCATGGTGGTGTCTTGCATATACACACCCACACATGCCCCTATGCTAATCGTGCGTTGGCTAGTTAAAAACACACAACAAAACCGAGCATTGCCTTTACTTGTGAACCAAAAAAACTCTGAGAATCTCAGAGACATATCAGGGTGTCTGAGGTGAGTGGTCACAAAAGTAAACACCTACGCAACTGGGGATTTAGATATTTGTATGAGTAGTCCATAGTCACAGAGCATTTTGTTTCATATCCATTTAGCTTAGACATTTAGCTTAGCTTTGGTTGTCCTGGTTAGTATTAATGTTACCAATTGCCACTCCTAAAACCCCCTTTTTATATGGTTAGTACTAATGTTACCAATTGCCACTTCTAAAACTCCCTTTTTATAAACTGAGTGAAGAAGATATATTGGTCGGGTATATGGGTTGAACATGCTTTAATGCTCAGTGCATGTGAGATTGATGATTTGGTCTAAAGTTTATTACTGTGGTTTAAAAACTACGACACATTTCAAATCTAGTAAAACACATCTGATGTTAGCTAGCTTGCTAAGATAGAAAAAAGCCCACTCTATTTTAGCTAGGTCTAAAGTTAGAATTGATCACTATTCTTTACAGACTTTGCTAGGTTATGAAAACATCACATTTGATGACAAAGTTGTTTCCGGATAAATATTTGCCTACCTAAGCAATGTCATGGCAAAGTGAATACATAATAGATGATCTGCGTGTGTAACAGAGGTGCAATTAAAAAACATTCTAATTCATGAAATCCCTATGAAATATCCTGCTAACTAGACTTGTTGAAAATCACAGTTGCTAGTGAAACAGAGGTAATGGAGTACACAAGGTATCGTTCTCTCTCTCACACACACACACATTCACATCCAATTTTGGCTTATCTGTAGCCTGTCTTTTAAAATCAAATGTTGCATTATTCCCAGTTATTCACTATCCCCACTCTGGTCACAGCAACAAGGCAATTCAGGGGAAACTGGAATGATCAACTCATGTCTCATGGTGATGCAAATCTTTTTTGATCAGTGGGATTTATTTATGCATAGGTAGTATTTGCAACAACCCTACCCAAAATTAGGATATGGTAATATCCTTTCTGACATTTTATATGCTTTATTAGAAAAGAAATAGAAAGAAGGCTTGGCACTGGACCACCGGATAAGCCACGGATTAGGATATTTCAAGACTATATGCCAGGTGGATTGACTAGAAATACAAGAGAAAATAGATTTAGAGTAAAATTCCTCTTTAAGTAGAATGTTCTGGACTGCTGATGTAGGCTCAATGAAGCCTTGATCGTTTGAACAATTTAGCAAGTTCCTAAAACTGCATCTTATAAGGCAGGAGAGATGGAGTGCATGAGGGTGGATGAAAGTGAAAGGAGCGCCTTAGAAACCTTGAAACACACACACACTCAGCTATTTCTCTCAAACTCTTTCACACACACATGCACACACTCAGATTTGTTTCTTAAACTTTCTCTCATACTAACACACATACTCTCAGTTCCCGCCCCAAACACACCAGTTAGTGGAGTAGAGATGTAGTCAGGATAATAGAACTTCTTATTTTTCCCAGCGTTCTTAGCATGTCAGTGAGGCGTTACTTAGTTTCTCTCCTCAACATTTTATTATCCTTGGTTCACTTCCTCACCGTATGCAAGCAAACACACACACACACACACAGAGCTCTATTCTCTTTTGGTGCGACACCTCGCTACGTTCAAACAAATCAATGTCAGCCTGGGGATGAAGGAAAAAAAGGGTGGGGGTGAATAGAGAGTGGGTGAGTGTCAAACATCTTGTCTGGTAAACTTGTGTGCACTCACGTGTGTGTGTTTCACTGGATAATGTCTGGGTGAAATCTTAGCATTGCTGGGTTCAAATCAAACGCACAGCCTTGTCCACACTGATTGGTTCTAGCTCAGTATTAACCACTTTACCACTTCTATCAGATGAGGAAGTGTGACACATATGACAGTGGAAAGAGCATGTGTGAGACATGCATTTCATTTGAGGGAATGTAAGGTTACAGTTAATTACATTTTTAAAACATTCAACAAACTTCAAGTTACGTTTACATCCCATTTGGTGACGAGGTGTGACTAACTAATGAGTAACATAATTATAGGACATTGACCTTGTGCACAGTGTCCGCAGCCCACAACCCCTCCTTTTTCTACTGCGCCATTTTGTTAAATTGAACATTCCGGACTAAAGAACGTAGTGTACGTGCTAGTATTCAAATAACCAAGCTATTTTCAGGAGAAGTACATTTGTAGCATGACATTTTGAATAGTTGTTTTAGGCCAGCCGTAAGAGAACATTTTATTCCTGTTCACCTCATTACATTCCTAAAATCATGAAAGGGAAAAGATTTACAAGTGAAAGGTAGGCATTGATAGGAGGATATGGCAAATGGAGTGAGCGATGTGAAAAAGACACTTGAGAGATGGAAGAAGACAAAGATATGGCTGTGGTCCGCTCCCCAGTGGAATCAGATGGTATGCTATGCTACGAATAGCAACATTTATTTCCCCCTTGAGTGCCATTATTGCTTTGATTCATTTGTATTGTCAGACAAGGAGGCACTATGATTCTTCTCTCCTTCTTTTCTGTCTTGCTCTGTAGCAGCCGAGAGATAGACGTGGATATCACTCCACTCAGCAAGAGCTCTTCAATTCGTGAGAGGAGGTTGACGAAAGTACATTAGAAATGATTATTTGTCTTGTGAAGGGAGATTTTCTTTCTCTTTGTTTATCCTCTTACCAATTCTCAGTTCCCTCTGGCACTCTCTCCCTTGTGTTCTCCCACTCTCATTCTCTTTCCTCCTCTATCATCTCTCCATATAAAGTAGTGACATTGGGACAGTGTTCTAACTTATTAGTCTGTGGTTTTGGAATGACTGGTAGTAGATGCAATTGCTCGGACACATCTTACACCGGTTGAAGTAATTTCATGGTTTATTCCTTTCCTTTGATCCTAGCCAGACGTGTGCCATTTGATCTTCCTTTCCTGTTAATGAGACCTGTCCGTCTTTCCAGCGTGGCCTCTGCGTCAACCTCTCTATTCAGCTTACAGACAGACAGACCAAGACTTTCTCATCTCTCTTCAGTGGGTCTTCGTAGATCTCCTGAGTTCAGTGCTCCCCAGAGGCGTACTGTCCTGAACCAGTCTCCAATGGCATGCCTCTTTTTCTCTGTCACTTCTTCCTGACAGAATTTCATGGAATAGAGATTCATCATACAATGGCACAGATATGCAACCCCCTTTGATGCGATGAAGACATTTTTTCCGTGCATCTATGAAGAAGCCCCCCAAAAAGTTATATGCTACACCACAAAAGAGTTCCTCCATAATTAGATCCCTCTTTCCAGATTATTTTGAAGAACCATTACATTTCTTGATTATTCTGGTCAGCCATATTAGAACGATACAATTACACAGGGGATATTATCGTGTTAACAAGTTGAACCAAGCGAGCAATACTTCTGGAAGACCTGGGGTTCCTTCAGAAGGAAATAGAGAAACACTGATTTAAGCAAATCATTCCAATTTCAAGATACTGACATTGGCTATTGTCATATACAATCTATAATTGCATAGCACAGCTCACTAAATAAACTGGAATGGAACTCTAACCCAATGTCGAGCAAAAAAAGCATCGAACCTCCCTTCACAATCAATACAATCAATGCAGTGCACACATTGGTAACAGCTTATTTACTTAGATTGACAACATCTGACAACTGCATCTGCTGAATCAAATCCCCTATTCCTGTCTATGCAAGTGTTCCACTCTATTTACAGTAATTTAATGTTCATTAACCTATTTACATTTTTATTTTACATTGTTTATGTTGTCCTGTGTACTGCCTTGTCTTGGAATACCTTTGGCCAAGTTGTTCTCAAGTTATACATTGTTTTTTCAAGTGACTTACCTTGTTCAATAACGGTAAACAAAATAACACATGTGTTACCACGAATTTGCAAGCAATACCCCATGGTGAATTGACCAAAATATATTGTGCTAATTTATAAAAAATATAAATATCTCAAATACATCCGTTTAATATTCAGATCCTTTGTTTGTTGCATTATAGAAGTGCCATTGTCAGTGCTAACAGATGAATACGAAACGATCTATTCAGTTTCTTTCATGACGAACACTGGTGCAAAACTTTCAGAGCAAACTGCTATGGTATAATAATAATGATATAAACAAAATAGTAAAGCAATCACGGTCGATTCTTTCTTTGAATTGGTTTCTCTAGACTGCTCAGGACTTCAGGAGATCACTCGGCCAATCTTTAATGTGTTGTATTTATTCGTGCCTCTTTTAGAACTCCTCCATTCATCCTCCACATCTGCTGGAGAGTCTGAGAGCTCAGAAATGGAGATTAATATTTACTTCCCTCCTCTCCGGTCTCTCTATTTGTTGTTTTCTCACCTATAAAGCTGTTTTTGTAGGTCTTCTTCAATAGAAGTTACAAAGACTTAGGGCTCTGAAACTGACCAGTGTTTTAACTTGTGGCATACATTTGGTTAAGTCTCAACAGCAATGCCCAGAGATTTCACAGAGGGCAATGCAAACTGACCCAGCAATGTTACGGTTGCATAGGCAGAATTACAAAGACTAATGACAAATTATTTAGTGTGACTTCTGTTAAGAATTCATTTGCACTGCAATGTGAGAACAACTCTACGTGCCGACGTAAGAGATGTGGAATGTTCTGTAAAACTTATGTGTCCATTGGACATAAATTGAAGCTCTGATGTTTGCTAAATGTAATTAGGAGGGGTTTGTGAATTTGCCAACAAAAACATCATAATGATGGGGTTTATAATAATGTTAAATGAAATAAGTCGTCAGTTCAGTGATTTTGTAATTTTTTTTCAGTCTGGAGGTACTTTTAGTTATTAAAGAGAGTTAAAGTTAGTGTTATCATGCATTATAATGTATATTATGAATCAATATGCAATGTACTTCATAGGAAGTATTACCAAAAAGGTTTCCCTGGAAACAAAACAAAAAACCTGAAGTAGACATCTCTTTTCCAGAGACCTGAAGTAGACATTGCTCGGTGAAAAGTTGAAGCAGAGCTCTCTGGTTTACTACTGCGATAATGACAGTGCATTTGGACTTCAGAGTCTTGCCTACTGTTGTGAGCGTGGTGAGGATTTCAGGCAGGCGTGTGCCGTTAGCTACATGATGGATTCACACATCAGTAGCGGTATGGGGGAGAGCTGGTGGGGACTAGCAGTTAGCTGACTAGTGCTTGTATGTCTCAGTCTTTGTTGTAATTGCTTGTTAAACTTATGACACACACACACCCACAACTCAGCCCGCACGGCGAGTGAGCGAAGGCGAAATGGAAGGAAAGAGATGCATACAACAACAGACGAGCGATGGAGAGTCAAGATCCTCACTGCTCATTACAAGGCCTTTTTCAGCACTCTTTGGACTGTTTCTCTCCTTTTCAACGCAGTGAGTTTTCTCCCACTCGCCATGAATTCGTTCCCTTGCTGCCACTGGGTTCTAATTGACATCATGGCGGAGCTCGGACGGGAGGTTGATTTATGCGTTGATTTTTGCGGAGGTATCTGCACTTGTTTGACAGAAGAAAATGAACCAATGGATGGATGGAGAGGGAGAAGAAATCTCCCCTCATCACCACTTTTCACCATCTGACTTGTCTTTTCCCCTCATCACTCTGTTTAAAACCTCCCGTCCTCTCTGAGTGCCTGTGCCCAGGCTTTGATGGGAGACTCTAAAGGTCATCCATATTAACTGTGTTTTTGCCAATGACAGGTATTGAATCAGTACCCAATTTGGCTTCAAACACCACAGCGGGGTGTGTGTGTACTCTCTTCTCTCATTAGAGTCAACCTCAGTCTGTAGAGGAGAGCAAAAGGTCCAAAGATCAAACACAGCATAGACCAATCAACAACTGCTGGGTTCACATCCCCATATTCCTAAACGCCCAGCCTCTCTCTTCTCTCTTTCATTTCTCAATGTCTTATCTTTCTCTTTTTCTGTCTTCTCACACACTCACACTCTCACACACATACATAGCTTTATATTTTAGAGAGACAACACAAAACATTTTAAAATCTTGGCCAATTCAAACAATAACCCCAGTTCTAACCATAAACCTATCCCCTAAGCCGGACACTGAATGTTTTGTTATGGGAATGGCAAAATGTCCTAATAAGATAATTTTTTTCTTGTTTTGTTATTGTCTTTGTTTTTTGTTATTGTCATTTATCTTCTGGTCCCTGAAAAAAAATTGAAAAAAACGGACTCATCATGAGAGTAAATGTAAAAGGATTTGAAAATAAAACAATTAACATACTCTTAAAGAAATATCCCAGAACTGGATGATATTCTACACAATGATTTACTATTTACACAGAGATCCAAAGGATGCGATATTGTCTGAGCCCCTGCCATTTTCGCCAATTGGTTACCAGTGCGTGCATTCTAGCTATGTGACACGTGCCATTCGGTTAGACGGACATACACTGTTAGCTTGTGCAACGTGTGTCACTCGAGCACACAGACTGTGATGTAGACTGTAACGTGGAAGCTGACTCGAGCAGACAGACTGTGATGTAGACTGTAACATGGAAGCTGACTCGAGCAGACAGACTGTGATGTAGACTGTAACGTGGAAACTGACTCAAGCAGACAGACTGTGATGTAGACTGTAACGAGGAAGCTGACAGTCATGAGAATGTCAGTGGACACATGCAGCCCAAAATCCGTTCTGTGGCCTAGATATATCCGAGGAACTCTTTTTTTTCATATTGGCCCATGCCCGAAAGTCTGTGAATGGCCCTAATGCACACGCACACACACACACCTGTACTGTATACACACACCTATACTGTATACACACACCTATTCTGTATGCACACACCATGCTGCTTTGCTCAAAAGCTTGTGGCACAACTACTAAGCCATAACATGTGCCATAACATCAATCACTCCAGTTGTATTTATAAATTAAACTAGTTTGTATCGTCCTGGTAAAACTTTTCACAACCTTTAGTTTCACACATCCATAAAGCTGCTGGAGAAACAAGCAAGACAGTGTACTTTATGCCGTATTGATCAAAAGCTTTCTCACACTATTAGATATTTTCTCGTTTCTATATGGCCCCATTTTGACCACAGTGGGCAGTAAAGGAACATGTTTATGGGCTGTGTAACGCTGTTATTTTCCAACAGTAAGCAGGTTCACATGAGTGATTCTTTCCAGTAAAACTCAAGTCTAAGCAAGATTGCCTTGAGTGTTTTTTCACCACAGGAAAATCCAAGAGTCAGCTCGAGGCTTTAGTCTTAGAACAGATTTCTATAGGCATCCCACCATATTTCAAAATAAGAATTTTGTCCACTAAGGTCAAGGTCTTCAATCTTCTGAGGGACCCCCACAGACATTTCATGCTTTTATTTTATCACTAATCAGGGGCTTGATGATGAGCTGACACGTCTAATCAGGTGTGCTATTGTGGAAGGGAGAAAGACAATGTGTCTTGAGGGAATCATGCCGCAGATCAAGCTGCTAAACAGGCTGCAGGGTTGCAAACATTTGCTGATTCGCATCAGTTATCCCTCATAGACATGAGCGACTGCTCACTGGCCAATGTGTTGACACTCCAGAAGGAGGCTGCTGTTGAGCACCGCATCTGGGTGTCTAGATGTGGTGGTCGTTAGTAGAGCTCTTGGAAATTGGTAGCTCCGATACACTTAATCACCTCACTGTGTAAAGAGGCCCACGGTGTGTGCCACTCTCCAAGGGAGGAGATGGTCAGACATTTGTCAGCAGATTGGTTCATCCCAAATTCTGCAGAGCACTGCCTAATGTCTAACGTGTCAGGAACACAACATGAAGAAGGGAATCCATACAATCAGGTCAGGCATTTGGTTATAGACTCCATTGTAATGGTTGAATGACGTGCGAAAAAATTATACTGCCTTGCTGTAATTGATAGATTCTCATGATGAGTGGAGGCATTACCAAACGGCCAATGTGATGCCAAGTCCGTTGTGAATTATCTGCCTGGCGAAATATCTAGCTCCCGCGATTTGGCATTTGCACCACACTGTTGTCAAACAATGGTACACATTTCACAGCGGAACTTGTTAGAGACATGTGCAAAAGCCTAGGCATTAAATTGAAATATCCGTGTGTTTACCAACTTCAGAGCGCAGGAATGATCAAATGTGACAATAGAACTGTGAAGGGGTCACTAGCCAAAACATGCAAGGAAATGAGGTCCTCAGCAATTGAATATTAGGCAGAATATTGGAAATTAGGCAAAGTTGTTGGTCTACATAAAAATCTTGAGCTCAAACTTGACTTTTGTGTCACGATTTGCATTCATGGCCATATAAGGATTCATGCGCGGAGCTTCAGTTCTTGGTTTCATGTTCTTTAATTGACTTTTCTTTCCCATCATCAAAAGGAAAACCAAGCATGGTGCAAAAATTCAACGGCAGACAGAATCAACTAAAGCAAGAAAACACACTTGAAATAAGGGAAGATCGCAAACAGGCTTGGAGAATCGTAACCTTGGACCACAAACACGTAACAGAAAACAATGCTTCCACAAGGACTAAAGGGAATCCACTGACATATGAAGGCTAGGTCTGAATGGGAACAGGGGCAAACAATGAAGACCAATACAAACAGGTGGGACGAATAACGAACTGGACACAAGCTATATTCAAGACACATAATAGACCAACTAGGAAACAGAAGGTGTGAGCAGGACCATAGAGGTGGCTAAGGGTGAACAAAAACAAACAGGCAGGACTAGGAACAAGAACCTCACAGTACGCCCCCATCCAAAGGGTGCCACTCTGGTGTACCAACAAAAGAAACAGAAGGGGAAAGAGGGATAACAACAAATTCAGTGCTGCACGACCCAGGAACCCAGGGAGAAAGAATGGACAGAAGGAACTTGGGACAGACACAGCAAATAATGGGAAACCCAAGGGGACCTTAAGAGGACCTAGGGGGGATGGTACCATCTGACATCCCCTTAAGGGTAGATAAGGGAACCCATGTACAGGCCTGGGCTTAACCACAGTCCCGAACTTTTGCAGGGGCAACGCTAGCAGCCCTGGAGGGGGTGACGCTGACTGCATCAGTGGGACGATGAGCCACTGTAACCCCCCCGCTCCTGTCCCTGCATCCAGTTTCAGTCCTGAGGCAGGGCCGCCGCGTCTTCCATGTTCCGAAGTGGGGCTGCCGTCTCCTCACGCACCTCCTGATCCTCTCCCTGCTCCGGCTCCTGGTCCTGATCCTCTCTCTGCTCCGGCTCCTGGTCCTGATCCTCTCCCTGCTCCGGCTCCTGGTCCCGATCCTCTCCCTGCTCCGGCTCCTGGTCCTGATCCTCTCCCTGCTCCGGCTCCTGGTCCTGATCCTCTCCCTGCTCCGGCTCCTGGTCCTGATCCTCTCCCTGCTCTGGCTCCTGGTCCTGGTGTCCCTGTTCCAGCTCCTGATCCTCCTCCTGCTCCACCTAATACCCTTCCTGCTCAAAGGTGGCTGGGCCTATTCCAGGTGATCTTTAGCACAGCGGTCAAGGTGGAGAGTCGCCAAGGATGGATCCCCCTCAACCACTGCAGTATGGTCCACAAACCAGACATCCCAGACTCTAAGACAGTTTCCCCTGGAGGAGGCGAGGATGGAGATGGTACTTCACCAGCGCGCTCCCAATAGGATTGGTAATACACATTGCTGTAGTGAGCATCAACACACATGACAGACAGATCACATTCAGACAAGACAGAGATAGGGTATGGTGAAAAGAAAAGAATGTGGAAGGAATTTGGATCTGATTCATCGGTCCTGAAAAATACCAGTGGACTGGATGCTGTTATTTAGACCAACTAAAATTACCCAAATCTGTAAGCCCCAGCTTGATAAAACAGCAGAGACATGACGATATTTGATACCCTAGTGGCATTTCATTAGCGTATTTAACTAGGAGAAAAATGGGGCATAGGTATTTTGCACTGATATGGGTGACATTTTCAACTGTACACCTCGATAATATCACGTACACCATGATGAGTTTGGCCAATGAAACAGTCAAAGGTTTTACCTTTCTCTCAGACACTGCTAGGACCCATTGGTTTATTCTTTTAAAACATGAAATGACCCTAGATTATATTCTGTCCCAAGAAGATGGATTATGTACCATTCTAAATGCTACTGATTGTAGAATTATATAAATGTATGCTTAATTGGAAGTTATATGTGCCTAGATAATAAGAACAACAGAAACATTTGTGTTTAGATGCTTTCTCAGTAGGTCACACTGCCATCCCCAGAAATGCGGAATGTTTACAGTGACCATTTGGCAGGGAGTTCTTGTGGAACATTTTGGAATATACATTTTAAAGGAGAACTCTGTTGCATTATTCTATCTTGATTTGTAAAGGTTCTGCATTATTGAATCACTATATTTAGCAGCTAAATTCTAACATGATCAAGCATTTTATGCACTGATCCCAGATAATAGTCATAATATCACACATTTTATTACTGCACTATCCACACTAAGTGATGCTTTATCTAGTACTGCAGGGTCATTTATGTCCCTGGGGGCCATGCTTTTGGTCCCAGTGTTGGTGGTCATATGCCTCATGTTTTGTTTCTGCACCGTTCTATTGACATGTGCTAAAGCTTTAGTGAAGAGGTGGTTAAGTAATGTATTGCCAGGTGAAGCGGAAATGATGGCCCAGCAGAACGAGGGAACTCCATTAATGCTAGAGGCAGACCATGATTTGTATCCATTGCCTGATTGAGTTGAGGAAGGACATGAAGAGGGAGGACATGAAGATGACTGTTCAGCACATGACCTGACAGACGTATTTGATGACTAATACATTGACCATGACTGTGTATATGGCACCACTGAAATATAAATAACTCATTGCTGATAGGCTAAGAAATCCCCAGGGTGTAATCGACATGGATTAGCCACACCTTGGAGCTACAGAACTGCTCTCTGCAATAGGATAAATCTCCTGATTAAGTTACATACAACACATAATATAGCATAAAGGGGAAAGCCAGCAAGCACTGCAGTGGGGTTACTGAAAGGACAGAGGCCATCTCTGTTTGCTAGTTATCTCTGCCTCACTGTCTGGCACAACGCAAAATTAACAGAAGACAACTGAAGAGCCGAGCAGTTTTGCTACCTTATTGCATAATAAGGACTTCAGTGTTTTAATGTTCTAATAATGAGTTGCAGTGCTGTATAAGGTTTACAGTTTGATTCCACAGCAGCTGTTGTCTACAATGGAAAAGATACGGCAGCATTATAAGGGTTTCTTATGTGTATTTTTTAGCTTGTTTTATGTGTACAGGGGACATTCGATTCGGCGAAAAGTAAGGTTAATAAAGTAATTGTAATTCCCCTATCATATGGTTTTGTCCCATGATTGGGTTTTCCACTGGAATCATGGAGGGCTATAGTACTCCTAGATTTTTTTAAGTCCCTAGTTCATTGTGGGATTTTTTTCAACTAAACGCTAGTCTTAGTGAGGGAAATGATTTGAGATTTGTAGAACTGTCATTACAGATCTTGTTATTTTTCATACCAAATGTAATCTCACATTTGTCATTCATATTTTACTAATGCAACTGACTAATTATGTGTGTCTTAGGATATAGTCATGTGGGAATGACCAAACCAGCTACATTGCTGGTCTGTTTCAGTTAAGCACATTCTGTGAGAGGAAGCATATTTATGATTTACCAATCAGACAAGTGAGGGTTGAGTCTGGCTGGGAAATCTCTGGAAGGCAAAGATGGTCCACTCCTGGGAAAACATTGGCTATTCCCAGAAGAGCGAAGCTGGTAAGAAGTTGTTTGTACACCGCTAGAGACCACAGTCTACTATATTTCTTTAGATATTGTAGAAGACTACAGTAGAGTAAAGAGTACAGTTACAGTGAAACTAAATTAAATGAATGGATTATTGAATTGAACAAACATATTAGTAAGAGTAAAAGAAAGTGCTGGGTTACTGGAGGAGTACTGAGTCATTCAGATGGGTTTTACTAAAATAAACCGTCTTATCTATCTCTTGGTGTCTGGAGGTACTGTTCATGTTAGGCACTGCCCAGCGAGAGGTAAGGAGACTGGAGCTGCGATAATCCATTGAGAGGGAGTAAAGGAACAGGAATTTGAGGTTAGCCAGACAGCACTCGTAAAAGCAGGGTTGCTTAGCTACATGGAGAGGAGATGAATTGGACTGGTCAGATAGGCCCTGAGCCAAGAACAGACACACCCATGGTCAGCAGAAAGTCAAGGGGAGGAAACATGGAGTTTGTTCATGTTTCATTATAAAATAATTCCTGGACTGCATTTTGTTGTCATACAGTGATGTCATACGTTGCAGAACACTTTGTGTGTAACAACTGTTGTATCACCTACTTGCTTGTAATAAATCATCTCGAGTATATTATATTGGTTTATTGAACTGTTACTTAGCAGTCTATTATGCTTTATTTCTGGGAGAGCTCACCAACAAACCTAAAGGAGCAGACATGGAGTTTTGACCAAAATCATGAATGGAACGTGATTGTCAATGACAATTACAAAAAGTCCTTTTCTTTTGTGCTATATATCAGATTTGTTTCCAGACATAAAGCGATATGATCTTTTATACCCTAAAAATAAAGCAATTCTTGAAAATAGGCAAATATTTTCTCTTAAGCCAAACACAGAATCAAAGCTTCTAGGACTTGCAAAATTCTAGTTCTGACAGAAGCTTACCTCATTAAGTCAAGAAGCTCATAATCTCCAATAAAATATAGTTCAGTAAAAGGGTGCTAGACTAAGGCACTTTACAAGAGTTACAAAAGCGAGCCACATGCTAGTAGAGGGCAAATGAGCTGGTGAAAACCATACATGGCTTTCCTGAGATGAAGAAACTCACCTCATTGTCGTCAGTGCTGAATTTGGAATTTCTTTTAGAGAAAAAATGCTGAGCGCACACACAGCTGAGGAAACACAAAAACACCCCATTCACCACAAAGTGTTGTCATAGAACATGCACACATTTTGATTGGGAAATATGCATCAAAATGACAAAGCATACAGAAACCTATATAGTTAAGTGCGGGGGAAGTGATGGATGTCACTTTCAGAAGTAACACTCAGGCTGGCACGGCTCCGCTTTAGTGCTCTCTCTTTCTCGCAAATGCCCAGCCTGGCCTGGTTTTCAGGGCATGAGACAATTAGCATCAACAGGTGTAATCAATTTTTCTCTGTCCACACTCAGAAAGTGGGACAGAAAGTGGAACAGTACATAGGTGGCCTATACAATGTAATAGCCAACACAGATGGTTGACATTTAAACAGTATAGAGTGACACTCAAAATACCCAAAGTCACCAAACAAAATGTCCTTAGGGCTGAACATTGTTAAAAACAGCTTCCTACCTCTTTATCTTCTCTAATAGTGTAATGGCTTCAGGTGGGGAGGCTGTAATAAGAGACAATTTGTAGTCAGCCAGGTTTCAGTGAGAAAGACGACAACAACTCTGTGCTCAGTAATGAGGTTATGTACGCAAAATGTTTTACTAGTGATTGCGCTAACATTTAGAAGTACTATATGTCACTTGCAGGCTGCTCTTCACCTGGGGCATTCGCCACATCTGGCCAATGGAATAACATCCGAATTAGTAGCAACTATGCTTTCTAATAGTCTTAAATCTGTCATGGTGGTAGGAAATGTCAGTGACTAAAATTTGACTAAAATGTGGCTTACATAAGTATATACCCTATCTTTCACAATTTTGGGTCACTTAGAAATGTACTTGTTGAAATACAGTTCAGGCTGTGTAAATATGGTTCATTTTCAATGGAATGTCTACATAGGCGTACAGAGGCCCATTATCAACAACCATCAGTCCTGTGTTCCAATGGCATGTTGAGTTTAAAAGGCTAATTGATCATTACAAAATGCTTTTCCATTTTTTTAGCACAGCTGAGAACTGTTAAGCTGATGAAATAGGCAATAAAACTGGCATTTAGACTAGTTAAGTATCTGGAGCATCAGCAACCGTGGGTTTGATTACAGGCTCAAAATGTCCAGAAACAAATAACTTTCTTCTGAGACTCATCAGTCTTTTCTTCTGCTGAGAAAAAAGGCTATTCCGTGGGAGAAATTGCTAAGAAACTAAAGATCTCATACAACAGAGTGTACCACGCCCTTCACAGAACAGTGCAAACTGGCTGTTACCAGACTAGAAAAAGGAGAGGGAGGCCCCGGTACAAAATTGAGTAAGAGGACAAATACATTACAGTGTCTACTTTCAGAAAACAGATGCCTCACAGGCTCTCACCTGGCAGCTTCATTAAATAGTTCCTGTAAAACACTAGTCTCAACATTAACAGTGAAGAAGGGACTCATGGATGCTGGCCTTCTAGGCAGATTGTCATAGAAAAAGACATCTCAGACTGGCCAACAAAAAGAAAAGATTATGATGGGCAAAATACCAATGGACAGAGGAAGATTTGAAAAAGGTGTTATGGACAAGACAAATCTTTGAGGTGTTTAGATCACACAGAAGAACATTCGCAGACCAAATGAAAAGATGCTGAATGAGGTCTTGATGCCATCTATCAACCATGGTAGAGGTGATGGTCTGGGGGTCCTTTGGTTGTGGTGAAGTGGGAGATTTGTACAGGGTTCACAGGCTACTACTCCATTTTACAACCCATGCCAGGGTTAAAATTGAGAAACCACTGCTAATTGAATGATTCTCTTACTCCCTCAAAACTTTCTTTTTCAATTTTTTTAGAAAGGAATGAAAAAGGTGCAGTGGTTTCTTTATTTTATCCAGTAGCAGTTTTTTCCTCAGCTAAGCTAAGAAAACTTTCCATGATTGTCTGGCTACTAGTGGCTGGCTCACTGAAGCACTGCAGTAACTGGAGTCATTACCATTTTGGGAATTTTATTAGCCTAATTGTTTTGTGCATTCAACCCACTGTCAGTGTCAGGAAAAAGGCTGGTGGTGGAAGAGGGAGGAGAGATGGGGGGGTTGAAATAGCTCTGTCAGCATCATATGGGATCTCTTTGAGAGGAAACTGCAATATGCTAAATAAGGTGTTTTGCAGGGAAATAAACCAATCCTACAATAATTTTCTAAATAATGTATTTCATGTAAAAAAAGCCAATTATAATTTAAACAGTAATCAAAAAACACTTTTTTCATTAATTAACTGTGTGTGTGTGGGGGGGTTGATTGTATGTGTGTGTTTTTATTCGTTCAAAGAACATTAATCACTTGTCACTTAATTTTTATGAAAACCATCATATTTCTCATGAGGCATATGCTACTTATTTATTACCAGCTCTAATTTTCAGCAATTAAAGCTCCAAAAATCTGCGGTCCGACATTAGTCATATTTCCCCAAAGACACTTTGAAAAAATGTACTAACCTTGACAAGGCTTCGCCTTTTGGATCTGAACTGGCTCAGTGTAATTCCTTGCTTCCAGGTTGTGTGTGTGTGTTTGTGTGTGTGTGTGTGTGTGTGTGTGTGTGTGTGTGTGTG
>JACXGJ010010921.1:0-20876 GCA_016801105.1 Esox niger | reverse complement strand
GCGGCCTGGAGGGCACTAGGAGGTCCAGACAGCAGCGGCCTGGAGGGCACTAGGAGGTCCAGACAGCAGCGGCCTGGAGGGCACTAGGAGGTCCAGACAGCAGCGGCCTGGAGGGCACTAGGAGGTCCAGACAGCAGCGGCCTGGAGGGCACTAGGAGGTCCAGACAGCAGCGGCCTGGAGGGCACTAGGAGGTCCAGAAAGCAGCGGCCTGGAGGGCACTAGGAGGTGCAGAGAGCAGCAGTCTGGAGGGCACTAGGAAGTCCAGAGAGCAGCAGTCTGGAGGGCACTAGGAGGTGCAGAGAGCATCAGCAGAGGAAGCTCTGACCAAGGTGCTGGGTGGAAGGTGAATTGACTACTATCCTCAAACACCACCTTGGGTGCTGTGTCAGGAACATTGAGTCCCCCGGAAATAAATATGGAGGCTGACCAATCAACTGACATTATTACCATCAGTCTCATGAGAGACAAAGATATGCACATGTCACCAAGCAGTTCTTCTGATCACACTGCCTGCTACAACCAGGAAACAAAAGCAAAATCGTTGAATGTCTGCTTTAATTTCCTTGGTGACGTTGGTATTTAGTTGACCAGGTATGTTTAGTCAGTTCATCACATACCAGAAATATCACAATGAATTTAGTAAGACCTGTAAAGTATTGACAGTTAGCCAGCTCAATTTATAAAGTCCATCCACAAATCTTTATTGCTCTCAGAGTCAATACATGACTTACAGGAGACAAGCTCAGTCTAAATGCAGCTTTTACAGTAGATTGCTGAACCCCACAGGAGCCCTCAATTCTTAATTCTAAATTCTAACAAAAAACTAAACAGAGAATCTCATCGGGCTAAAAAAACTATATCTGCTTGGGTGATCAAATTAACACTTTCTAAGAGTCTTCAAAGGTTACATTAGTGACAAAGGAACATGCTTTTGCATGTTGCATTCAATTAGAATGTCACTCATCCACAAGGATTTTTTCTAGCACGGCATTCTATTACTCAACGCGTCCCATATGCCACAGTGCATCGATCATGTTTGTGTTGAAGCCCATGCCCTTTTCACTTATTAGTCATGTGGTTACCCAAGTGTTAGAGAAGATGCCTGTCATTCTGATGAATAGTCCGTGTCCATGTGTCAGGAAAGAGTGAAAATAGGATTTGCATTTTAAGCAGCTTTAAAACCATGTCTCAAACCGACAAAGCTGTTGATTGCTGGTTTGTTAGCTATGATGACTTCCAGTGAACAACACAATGGTCCTTTTCTGCCACTCATGTTTGACTTCTACTTGGGCTTTTTTGTTAGAGATATCTACATCTGAAGTGGAACATTTTAAGGCACCTGGAACAAAACAGACAGGTGTCCCTGGCGTTTGTAAATCATCTGTGACGACACATTGATCATTATCAAACAGACTATGACTACATTGTGCCGTTGCGCTTATTAGAGAGGATAGAAGAAACAGGGCCTCTGGGACGCAACAAAAGGATTGTTGGTTAGACTCCCATGGAGGGAGCATATGACCAAGGGCTAAACATTTTGCACACATCACTTAGTCACTTACGGAAATGTGTCCGCTAAACTGTAAAAAATTGATTTTAGAATAGATTGATTTCTAACTATCTACTACATAGCAGATGCTCGCATCCAGAGAAAGTGTATAGCTAGTTTCATGTAGAAAATAAAAGCAGATACATAGCGCTGGTAAAGAGGATGAATAGCTAATACCCAGTGAAAAAAAAGCTAGGTTAGTGATTTGAAGGGAAAATGCTGTGGAAAAAGGAAACTCAACACCTCAAATTCAACAGCTTTTCCTCACACCCATATCAAGTCTGACCCAAAACCAGTGATCCTTGCTGCTATCTGAGGGATTGCTCTTGAAACCCAGGCAAAAAAAGGCCACCATGAGTGAACTTTCTACAAATGTAATCTAGAGAATACTCCTTTGAAGGATGGATTGTATTTTTTGCACGATTTGCAGGACTTTATTTAAAAGCATGGTTGAGAAACAAGACAATTAAAGTTGGCACGTATTATCTGTGTTTGCTATTGGACAACCTGTGCAACACCATATGATTGAATTACAGGGAGGCAATGACATCTCGACTGTTACCCTAGGGAATGCACTGCAAGATTCACACTGCATATGAAGTTTAACATGCTAGGAAATCAACAAGTGTCCAAGCTAGGTTTCACTTAATAGATGGCAGACTTGTTAAAGATGAGGTGGACATTTTGAGCAGCTCTATTTAGTGGTCAGCTTCAAGGCAGACTACTTTTGGATATGCACTGTGAGTCTCTGTGCCTCTGCTGTTGTGTGGTGACAAAATCCAGATGAGTTCTACACTTCGGTAGCATGGGAGTTCAGAGATTAGCCAACGGCTACTGTACAAATAAGAAGCACTACTTTCCTTGATGGCATGGGATAGGGCATTCTAAAGATCACCTCTGGACCAATCTTATCCCCGCTGGATGTGATTCATCTCCCAATCACCTTGAAACTGCCAGTACTTTCCCTCCAGATAGACTGATTGAGCTATGAAGATCATTCATTAACCATCTGGCATCTTCCTTTTTTACTTGTGTTCACCTAAAGTGCTATACAGTTGTTATGACAAGAATTATACTATACAAGTTCAATCCACCACTACTACTACTCCTCTTACTACTACTCCTCTTACTACTACTCCTCTTACTACTACTCCTCTTACTACTACTCCTCTTACTACTAATACTCTTACTACTAATACTCTTACTACTACTATTCTTATTCTTATTACTACTATTCTTCTTATTATTATGACTACATATGTGCAATAACCTATATAACAAAATACAGAAATGTCAAACTGGTTAATGAGATGAACACTCCATACAACTCTACATGAAATATGGTCAAGTGTGCCAGTGAACACCAATAGTCGCTTTTCAGATGGCTGAATGTCATTTCCCCTTTGTTAATTGAAAGTGAACCTTCAAGGCTGTAACATAGCAAACAACAGCCTTTAGAGAAGGTAGCTTGAGATGCCCTACAGAGGTATACAAGCATGTACTTTGATGATTCTTAATGCTAAAGGCTGTTATGCCAGACAAACAAGTATTTGATGTCATGGACATTTTATAGGGGGCGGAATAAAAAAAGCAACAAGATTTGCAATAACAATTTCTGTCATAGCAAGAAGAGAAATTGAGGGTATTGAGACTCAGGCTAAAAAGAATTTCTTCAAATCCTAAATTAATTATTAGCTATTATACTAATCGCCAAAAGGAAGCAAATGGAGAACAGACAGGATGTTGTTTCTTGCGTTGTTTTTTTATGACACCGTTTCATATTTCACATACAATGCATCCCCAAAAACATTACATTTGGACAACAAGATGTACAACTCCATTTCCAAAAAAGTAGGGACGTTGTGTAAAATTTAAAGACAAACTGAATGCTATGATGTCCAAATCAGAATATTCTATAGAAAATAGTATGAAGACAACATTGCAATTGCTAAAACAGAGATGTTATTGTTTCTTGAAAAGTATTTGCCCCCATTGAATTTGATGTTTCTCTGTTTCAACATTTTATATTGTAATGAATGAGTTGGAGAGAAGGGTTGCAGTTTCCAGACATGGAGCATTGGTAGTGTTCATTTGGCAGCTGACAATTCCAAGCAAGGGCAGGGCAGAAAGCAGAGTCAAACAGGCGAGAAAGGGGTCTAAACCGGAACCTAAAAAAAAATAATAGAGGCAAAAAATACAAAATCACAAGGTTTTGTTCACGCGAAGTAATCAAAGGTCCCCTTAAGGTCTAATGTCCAAACACTGACTATCTAAATGTTAGTGATTCTAAGTAGTACGCTAAACAAAAAGGCTCAGTATGTTGGCAAAAGTCTATCAATACCTCACAATGGGCTTCAAAACAGAACGGAACTAATAAAGGCACAAGGGAGCATAGGAGAACCAAAAACCCAGGTGAAACTCATTCTGAACAACACTGAAAACACAGTTACACACCAAAATTCCAAAACAGTAAAACAAAGAATCTAAGCATACAAAACCCAAAACATGAGAATAATAAAGAGAAAACGAGGACAACCCCAGACGTCACAGATACATTTTGTTAGTACCATTTTGAAATGAATAAAGGAGTACAAGATTTTCAGAAGTCACAACTTATTTGGAAACAGGCCTGTCATTTTTTTCCCCACATTGGTTGCTGTACTAATTTAAGTAGACTGGGAACATTAGATATTCACTCAAAAACCTACTGCCTGCTTCACAGTTATAAATAGCCCTATGGAGAATAACACAGATTAATGCATCTCTCCCTGTTCTCCATCTGAATTTGTCCCCAGTTTGGATATAGATTTCACCCATATCCACATTTCCTAGATGAAAGCCAGTGCTTCTCTAACCCCCTTTCTTTAATATACAAGATCTGGGTAGAGTATTGAGTTTCATAAAGTCCTGTTAGCACAAGAGCAGCAGACATTCTGCCAGACCTTAGGGCCACGTTGGCAACATTGGGATGTTTTTGCCGCTCTGCTCTGTTTGTTGCACACCTGCTTGTTGAATAAGACACCTTTTAAGTTTCAAATGAGGGGAATGGATGTTGAATGCCTGCCAAAACACCACTAAAGACGTGATCCATTTACATTCCTTTTGTTTCTATACCCTAAAAGTTTGAGGTTGATCTATATATTGAGTTTTGGCCCCCTATTTCAGGGCAACAAAAGTTGATGAACTGGTATGCTGTGGATGTTTGGTTTCTTTGTTCCTGCATACATTCCTTTTGCCATCACTCTGGTACATGTTAATCTTTGTCTCATCTGTCCTGGGTAACTGGCATTACTACCAGATTTAAAAATGGTTCTTGTCCAAAAGGTTTTCATTATCTCCACTATTTGTTAATCTCAGTCCAGTCCTGCTGTGTTTTATCGCTTTGCTTCACTAGAGCAGAAAACCAAACAGGCACATTCAGTCCAAAAAAGTAAGAGATAGGAATGCTACCCCTGTAATCTGAGATTAGCATGGATAAGTAGGTATCAGATAAAACTGAAACCCATCGCTTTCAGACCATCAGAACTACACAGTCAAATAATGACATTGTACTTCCACCACAACCACCTAGTGGTTAACTTGGTTATTATGTCACCGTTTAATACAATTGATTAAAAAAACCTAGAAGAAACAGTTTGACGTCTTAAAGCTTTGACGTTGTTGACAGTGCCATCTGCCTTTAACAACTATTTCTCTTAAAAAATAGATCTACAGCAAAAAGCTCTCTGCAATCAGGCATTTCCCTTTTACAGCCAAGATCATTGAGAAGGTTGTCTTCAATCAACTCAGCAATTTGGGGACTAAAGCGGTTTCTTAGACTAATTCCAGTCAGGCTCCTGACCTCACCACAGTACTGAAACAGCTCTGATATAAGAACATTGCCTAAAACACCACACTGCCTCCACCAGCTTGCCTCCTTCCCATAGTGCATCCTGGTGCCCAGCCATCCATGTGATATAAAAGGAAACGGGATTCTTCATACCAGGCTACCCTCTTCCATTGTTCTGTGGTCCAGTTCTGTTGCTCATCTGCCCATTGTAGGCGCTTTCGTCAGTGGACGGGGTCAGCATGGGCACCCTGACTGGTCTATGGCTACGCAGCCCCATACGCAACAAACTGCGATGCACTGCGTATTCTGACACCTTTCTATCAGTACCAGTATTAACCATATTTGCAATTTGAGCATCAGTAGCTTGTCTGTTGGATCAGACCACACGGGCCCAGCTATGCTGGTCAGTGTTATGAACTATACCTGTCAGTGGTCATAATGTTGTGGCTGATCGGTGTACAGCTGAACACTGATTTGGAAAAATTAACAGTCCAGGTTCTATTAGATCTCAGTCCTGCTTTTGACACTGTACTGTAGATCATAGAACACTTGGGTAGGACTCTGGGACAGTGCTTAATTGGTTCAGGTCTTATTTAGATGGCTAGAGTTACTTTGACACCATTGGCAATCATGAATCTGATGGAATCCAGGATGGCTATGACATATATGGATTCCCCAGGGATCAGATCTTGGACCGTTTATGCTACCTCTGGCCCAAATTTTACAGAACAACAATAAATACAACAGCTATGCAGATGATTCTCTAATATACGGATCTCAAACTGTATGACTACAGCTCAGTAGATTCACTGAATCACTGTATAGAACACAAATTCCTGGATGAACCCAAAATGTCTAAGATTGTCTACAATTAACATAAAATGCAATAAAACAGAAGACCAGATAAAGATTGTTTGGCTACAAAATAAGAACTAGTATTTATAAAGAGCTGGATTTTCTGACCCTAAAAACCAGGGATCAAGTGAGTAATTTAGGTGTTCTGTCTCAGATGTCACGTTCATCAGTCATATCAAAGCTCTCACCAAAACCGATTTCATCTTCTATCATCTTAAATATATTGCCAAAACCAAGGCATCGGCTTCCCAAAAAGACCAAGAGAAGCTCATCCATGCTTTTACCTCCAGTAGGGTTGTGTTGTGGCAATTTCTTAACTAATGTATTTTGGAGACATGTTTGCTAATCTATTACCTGGTATGTAACTCTGGTCTTTGGTTGTGACGTGCATCTGTATTATTTCAGAGCATCATTACGTTCTCTGACCATCTGCTCAACTGGCTAAACCATTAAGGGTATCTGTCCTTTGTTCCTTAGGAATGTGATTGTTGGGGGACGGTAGGGGCAGTTGTCCCTTTAGGTAAACACAACAGTGAACATTATGGCAGGAAGATTGATGGGTGGCATCTGGCCACACCCCTTTTAACTAGAATAAATACGAGCTGTTCATGTAATTTACTTTAGAGGCTCCTTGAATGATTATTCTGTAAGCATTTGACGCCTCTCTCTATTTGCAAATAAACTGCTAATTGTGCCAAGAGAATTTTGTCTCTGTCTTACTCCTTTGAGTGTCTATCGATGAAATTTCCATCACAGTTGTCTACCATAACAGGTTCTTCACTGGACTCCTCAAAAAGATGGTTAAACAGCTGCAGCTCATTCAAAATGCTGCTGATGGAATGTTAACGAGGACCAAGAGCACCAAGCACATCACTCCGGTTCTTAAATCCTCTCACTGGCTTCCAGTCAGTTACAGAAGAACATTTTAAAGTTGTGCTTTTAGTCTATAAATCACTGAATGGTTTAGGCCCAGAATACATTTCTGATATGTTTGAAGATTATGAAACATAGCAGGGCTCATAGATCCATGAACTCAGATCAGCTAGTAAAGCCTAGATTCCAAACTAAACAAGGCAAAGCTACATTTAGCAGTTATGCTGCAAACAACTGGAATAAACAACCAGAAGATGCACCACAAGCACATACATTTTTAAATCCAGGTTAAAAACACTTTTCACATACCTATGACTGAGCTCTTAAACATAACCATACTGTTAAGCCTTACAAGCTTTTATAGCTACCTCATGGAACATACTACAAAATCTCCCAGTTATGTTTTTATTTTGTTTTCATTTCATTTAATATAATATGTAAAGCACATTGCATTACCCATTTGTTGTTTTCATTTTAATATTTGTAAATTCAATTGTATTTTATATTCATCTTTTTCTTTGTAAAGCACTGAATTGCTGCTATGTATGAATTCTGCTATATGAATATACTTGCTTGGTTGCTTGCTAATTGCTACTTTATACGGATTTACACAGTCGCTCTTTATTTGAAGATTATTATAAAGGGATATTATTTGCAGCATAACAGCGCCATTGGGTGAATACATGCACAAAATGATATCCTAAATATAGTTTGTGCAACACTACACATCCGCCAATCTCTATAGCTAAAGTGTTTTTTCAGGTCCTAAAAAACACATGTTTCAAAGTGTTAGGTAAAAGCATATTTTATCCCCTTGAGTGGCTGTGAATGTACAACCTTCCTTTGTGTTGATGATAGACTGTCAGCTAGTACAAACCATTTGTGCATTACATTGAAGATCACAATGGTTTAACAGAAGAGAGAAATTATATTAACACAATAGAACAAAACAGTTAGTCTAACCCCAAAACATGTGACTTACAAACAAACAAAGAAGCAAATCTGGGCTAAAATATAGCATTGTACATTATCTATACAGTGGCTGTCAAAAGGTGTGAATACTTACACAATCAATTCTTTTTTCAGTTAATTTTGAGTAGTTTGTGTATTTTTCACTGACCCCAAGAACACTGCCAGAGGGTCAAAAAGTAGAACGTTCTTGACTTGCAGAGTTATTGACCCTCTGAATCCAATTGCACATGCTTTTCACACTGAAGGCAGAAGGCCTTTAAACAAATAAGGACTGAAAATGGCTTCATCACTACAGGCCTGGCAGAGCATCACCAGAGAACATATCCAGCATCTGATAATGTCAATGGGTTGCAAACTTCAGGCATTTGCCAACAAGCACTAAACATGACTATTGTAATGTACATAATGTTAACATGTCCCAATGTCTTTGGTAACTTAGTGATGTACAAAACATGCATTAAATGCCTTAATGGATGGAAATATACTTAAATTAAAGCTGAATTAGTGATTTACACTCCTAGTTATTCTATGATTTCAAATCCAAAGTGCTGAAATACAGAGCCAAAACACGTCACTGTCCAAATACTTGAATTCACTGCACGGGGGGATACTAGTAGTGTAGAGTGACTTACAATTGTTAGCAATTCCATTACTGTGCATTGACTGGCAACACCATGTATACAAATCAAAGTTGCGGTCAAATTGCACAGATTTTGTACCTAACTCCAAAAGAACATATCTAAAAACAGGCGCCAAACATGGCAGCTCCCTTAGAAAGGCAATCATAATTTCTTCAAAGTTAAGGGTCTGTGTCTCAGTGCATGGCAGTGGATGTAGTCATAGTATGTTGCCTTTACTTTGTTTCAAATTGTCTTCAAAAGCATTAACTTAGCTAGAAAAGCTGATTGTCAAAGTCCAGTAGTCTTTGATCTCCGCTTGTTTTGAAGACAATTTCCCAAAGACTTGATGTAAGTGTCAGCAGATGGGCTTATTATGCAAATAAGTATTCATACACCTCCACAATTCATTACAGGGGAACAAAGAGCATTCGCTGTACGGTCTCACACTTTGGTCTCTGCTCCTTTCAAGCAGTTCTGATGTGGAGGTTTTAATTTATTTACAGAAGGGCTCGGTTTTATTAAAACATGCAAATGATCTTGGGGAGTGAGAACAAGTGGTGTTAATCTACATGGTAGAGGCCAGGTTGGGGAAACCCTTCATGCTTATTTAGCACAGGTTCATTTCGGGGGTGTTTTAAAAACAGGCACAGTTTAGAGCAACATTTATATTACTATTATTCAAAATGCTACAGCACAACCCTCACACACAGCTTTGTTGGCAACATTCTGATGATTAAAACAAAAAGTCACTGTGTACTAAAAAGTTTTAAATAAATTAATAAAAATGCATTTGTAAGAAGCAGCAAGACATTTTGATGTCTGGGAAGACAGGTTCATTAGAACCTTTAGCATTGATGCTACAGGTTATTTGCGAATCAGACATCCCGTTGAGGTTTGGGGATCTAGGAATTTATGAAAAATTTAAATGCAGCTTCCATCAGCTGCAGTTGTCCCCACTGAGCAGATAATACAAAAAGTATGAGTATTTCAAGGCTTCCTTTACATCTCAGTCAAAAGTTTGAGGTCACAGACATGTCCTTGTTTTTGAAAGAAAAGCAATGTTTTGTCCATTAAAATAGCATCAAATTGATCAGAAAGAATGTTGACATCGTTGATGTTGTGAATGACTTGTAGCTGGAAACAGCTGATTTTTTATGGCATATCCACATAGGTGTAAAGAGGTGTTTTTAACCTGTGTTCCAATGGCACTTTGTGTTTGCCAATCACAGTTTATCATTTTAAAAGTTTGTGAAGATTGGAAAATTATTTTGTAATTATGTTAGCACAGTTGAAAACTGCTGTGGTCAGAAAAGAAGCAATACAACTGGCCTTCGACTAGCTGAGTATCTGGAGAATCCGCAATTGTGGGTTCGAATACAGTTCCAAAATGTCCCTGAAACAAAGAACTCATCTGAAACTCATCAGGTTATTCTTGTTCTGGGAAAGAAATACTATTCCATGTGAGAAATTACAAAGAAACTGAAGATCTTGTACAATTGTTTGTACTCCTCCTCACAGAACAATGAAATCTGCCTCTAACCAGAATAGTAAGGAGTGAAAGGCCCTGGTGCACAACTGAAAAAGCTAAATAGTACTTTCAAAACACCAGTCTCAACATCAATAGTGATGAAGCGTCTCTGGGATGCTAGCCTTCTAGACAGGCCAATAAAAAATATTAAGATGGGTTCTCATGAATACCTAGCCTTTTCAAATGATGAACTTGGATTAGAAAACACAACATGCCATTGAGACACAGGACTGATGGTTGCTGATAATGGGCCTTTGTATTTATATATACAATAATCAATCAGTTTCTGTGCACAATGGTCATTTATAACAATAGCAATATCTGCCCTGTATTTCTGATCAATAGTTTATTTTAATGGACAATCAAAATTACTTTTCTTTTGAAAAGGACATTTATACATTACCCAAACGTTTGAATGGTAGTGGAACCATAAAAACGTTAAAATTAAACATTTCAATTCATTGTATGTGAAAAAAAAGTTCCCAAACAGATATATAAATATGTATGAACGTTTAAGGGTTTAATTATTTCCAAACTAACAGTTTGAGACTGAAACTTTAAAATGTTATGTAGTATTGGAGTTTTATATGTTAGTACTACTAAAATTCTAATTCCTATATAATGATGTTTCTAATATATTAAGAAGTCTTAAAAGTAATTATTATATTTCTAACACAAAACACTTTAAATACTTCTAAAATTCCAATACTTTTAACACTTCCAAAAGTCTTACATGTTTAAGAATTCCAACAGCTCTGACATTTCTAACACTTGTTTTACTACTAGCACCACTGAAACATTTACAACCGTAATACTATGACTTCTAACAATTCAAACACTAAATGATCCGCATCTGGTTACTCTCCATTCCGCCCTGCTATCCTCTCAAGCTAGGCCGGAGATTACAAGAAGAGCATCCACCTCAGGGGGACAGTCTTGCCAGGCATGGCTCTAATATTCCCCTAGCCTTTCTCTGACATGGAGATTGTGACAATTCTAAAATTGTAGTTGTCGATAAGAACATCAATACACCTTTGTATCTTTGGGCCAACTGGTGTGCACCCTATTGATTCTCCTGTATTATTAAATTCCCGAAGATGCAGAACTGAACTGATGGATGCAATGATGACAAATGCGTTGACTTTGTTTTGCCAGGGAAAACACATTAAGAACACATTCTCGTTTATTGGCGAGGCCTGAATAGACAAATGACACAGAATTTAAAACCTTGCACACAAAAACAAACAAAGCTCATGTCCATCCATAAACTATTATACTATTACATTGCCAATATTCTTCACTATATGCAAATACAGATCAAGCAAGCCGACACTTGTTAGTTACCAGTGGAGTTACCAGCCCACAATGTTATGATTTGGAAATGGGCCTGAAATATCAACTAATAGATGGCTCTCAGATGCAGGAGATGTATTCTATTCAATCATGTAACACCACTGATGGTCCATCTTTCATTTAAACATCAGCAAATGGAGCAGAAAAGGATTCAAGGGAGGGAACAATCCGGTTTCCTAGCAGGCTACTTAGAGGCACATCTCATATTTAAAAAGTTATTGACAGAAACCAAGAATTTGGGGGTTACTGAAAAAGTATCTTTGTCTGAAGCATTTTAGTTTTTCTTAACAAAAGAACTGTTGGGGACAATTTTCTCCAAGGGGCAGAACATGCATAGCTCAAATCCAATCCATTGATTAAAGATTTGTCTTAGAAAAAGAATGATGACAAAGAATGTTCAAAAATTGTCAATGGAACTGAGGACAATATAAAAAGATTACACAGGAAATTATATACAAGGTACGCACAGAACAAAACCAACTCAATCAAATCAAGCTCTACAGCAACACAGCAAGAGGGTAAATTAATCAATGTATTTGCCCATCTGCCACCAATTGTAGTGAAATTATACATAAATTAATGTACACTGTAAAACTCATGTGACCTGTATAAACTAAGCAAATGTATTCAACGTCGATTAAACAATACCCAACTCCATGAACTGAAATAAGTGAGTGAAGCGAGCAAGCAGTAGAAATCATGACAGCAATGAAAATGACAATTAAGCCAAATATATATAAAATCATTGACATCCCGCCATTGTTGAAATAAATACTTACATTAAGGCATACAGCTTAAATTACATGGTCGTACCTAACATTACCCACCATTATTCTAGACATGATAAGAAAGCGAGGCACATAATCCATGGCTTTAGGGGCCAAATCTCAGATAGAGATTCTCTGAACAGCAAGGAGGAACCATAGCACAGAAGATGCAACAGACAAGCCTTTTCCCCATATACAGTTAGGTCTAGGAATATTTGGACACTGACACGGTTTCTATTATTGTCTCTGTACACCACAACGGATATGAAATGAAACAACCGAGATGCAGTTGTAGGGCGGACTTACAGCTTTAAGGAAGAATAAAAATATCAAATGAAACATTGAGGAATTGCAACTATTTTCATACACAGTCCCCTTATTTCAGGAGCTCAAACTTAATTGGACAAATTAACAATAATAACAATTTTAATACAAGGCGAGAATCCTTTGCAGGCACTGACTGCTTGAAGTCGAGGCTGCATGGACATCACCAAACCTTGGGTTTCCTCCTTTGTGATGCTTTGCCAGGCCTTTACTGCAGCTGTCTTCAGTGGATGTTTGTTCGTGGGTCTTTCTGCCTTAAGTTGTCTTCAGCAAGTGAAATACATGCTTGATCAGGTTGAGATCAGGTGACTGACTCAGCCATTAAAGAAAATTCCACTGCTTTGCCTTAAGAAATTAATGGGTTGCTTTCACATAATGTTTTGGGACATTGGACAGAGCTTCACTTTACAGATGGACAATCAACTTTGCTGAACTTGGCTGAATCTGAGCAGACAATATGTCCCTATACACTTCAGATTTCATCTGGCAGCTGTCTTCTGTCACATCAACAAATACTAGCAAGCCAGTGCCATTGGAAGACATGCATGCCCATGCCATCACATTGCCTCCACAGTGTTTTACAGATGATGTGGTATAATTCGGATCATGAGCCGTTCCAAGCTTTCTCCATACTTATTTCTGCCCATTATTCTGGTTCAGGTTGACCTTAGTTTCATCTGTCCAAAGAATGCTGTTCCAGAACTGGGCTGTCTTTTTTTTATATGTCTTTAGGCAAAAATCGAATCTGACCTTTCCATTCTTGAGGTTTATGAATGGTTTGCACCTTGTGGTAAACCCCTCTGTATTTGCTCTCATTAAGTATTCTCTTTATGGTTGACTTGGATAATGATATCTCCTGGTGAGTGTTCTTCACTTGGCTGTATGTTGTGAGGGGGGTTTTCTTTACCATGGAAAGGATCCCACAATCATCCACAACTGTTGTCTTCCGTGGACGTCCAGGCTTTTTGGTTTGGCAGACCTCACCAGTGCGTTCTTTTTTTCTTAGAATGTACCAAACTGTAGATTTGGCAACTCCTAATGTTGCTGTTACCGTTCTGATGGATGTTTTTTTTGCAGCCAAAGGATGGCCTGTTTCAAAAGCAGCCAAATAAGAATGCCACACCTGGAATCAACTCCAGACCTTTCACCTGCTAAACTGATGAAGAATTAATGAAGGAATAGCCTACACCTGTCCACGAAACACCTTTTCAGGCAATTGTCCACTTACTTTTGGCCCCTTGAAAAAGAGGGGGCTGCATATAAACAGCATTAATTCTTAAAACTTTCCTCTAATTTGGATGTGAATTAAAGCTGAGAGACTACACTTTAGGCCCATATTCATTATTTAACTGTGACTTCAACAATATATTTGGGTAAACAGACAAAATGACAAAACTTGTCAGTGTCCAATTATTTTCTGAACAAACTGTGTAACCAAAGACTTGCGGATAATCAAAAGCAATGAATGACCAATAGACAGACCAGAAAACATTTAATCAAAAATAAACCAGCAGAGTGAGAGTCACATCTACGAGTCTATGAGTACTGTATGGGAAAGAAACATTTCATCCAGAGAAACTGGAGAAGACCAAAACCGTAGTGTTTTCTTCTGAAACAGAGTGCATGCAAAGTTAGGGTGGGGTCTAAATCAAAAGCCAAGCATGGAGCAAAATTTCTATTATAAACCCAAAGACATCGGTTTAATTTGACAGATCAGCTATATTTTCATATCATTTATATAGATGCCTGGGCTTCGTTATCACCGTTGTCAGATTTAAACTAATTAGAAATATACAGTACTTCATGGGTTTGCAATTAATAGCCTACACTACGATGTAAAACATTAGTACATAAATTCATTGGCAGTAGGTTGACATTATTTCAGTCTTACCCTGATAAAACCAGGAAAGCAATTTTAGCAGGATGGCAGCAGAGGAAAGGGAGAAAACCCACAGATCAGATCACTAGCCAGCCAAACGGGAGAAGGAAACTAAGAACAGTTGCACCTCGAAGAACATGCAACAGGTAGCCAAAACCTCAACATATAGGGTACAGAGTTAACGCCAACACCCCTAGCACTACCCGCCTGCAATTCAGGGATAAAACAAGGAGGGCCAGGCCAACTATTCCATGGACCAGGGACAGAAAGGAGCCCACCAAAAAGCAGACTCTAATAATGGAGGATGGCAATACGAACCCAAAACCAGTCCTCCACCTTCTGGCAATGAACACTTCAGAAGCGGCCACAACTCGTAGTGGGAATCTACCAGATCCACACCTGAGGAAACCACAGGAATAGCCCAGGGCTCAACAAAGAGACAGCCACATGGAAGCTCAGTCCAAATGGTGAAAGCCTGTACCGACAAATAGTGCCAAGCCTCCACCACCCTGCCTGGAGCTCAAGGTTGACGGTGACATCAGCATAAGCCCAGCAGTGCAGTCTGACTACAAACCTTGCAGAAGAACAACGCATCAACGACTCAATGACACCCTTCGTTTCCCGATCACAGGAAAACCATGACAGGTTTATACCATGCTTTCTCAACCCTCTCCCTGTGCCACCCCAGGCATTAGTGACGAGCCCACAACCCGAACTGCTTGTAGTGGCCCTGATGATTTTCTCTCGTTGGCACTATGATCAAAGGGACACAAGAGCACAGAAATCCCCTTGCTAAGCCCAGTCTCTGTTTATCTAACACTTGATTTAAAAGGAATATTAGACTTTGAATGGTGTGGTAAACACAGCCGTTCACAGCTAAATCCCATTAAGTCAAGTGAAATGTCAGCACATGATTTGCTTTGAATGGTGGACATTACATGGAGCGCTAACCTAAAAAGAGTATGCCCACTTGTCCGCAGTCTGCACACTGAACTGCCGAAAGAGAGGGCTGTTATCAACAGACGCTTCAAGGGCCAATCAAAGGTTGCTACATTTTTAAACCTAAAAATTCAGACCATCGTAGATGGTTATTCCTTGTATTCATACGTCTTAATGTGATCTTCCCATCTGGTCCGGTATCCCTAGGCTTGTATAAAGTCAGGCTATAACACGCTGCACAAAGCGAGTAATCTGCATTAATAGATTCTCATTTTAAAAAAGTCTGAAGATTCATACCCCTACCCAAGACTGAGACGGGGGGCAAGACCAGAACAATGCCAAAAGTCCAATTCAGCACCATCATTATTGTGTTCATATTTCAGTTGAACCTATGGATTTTACAGCCATTCATAGTGGTAAATTGAGACCCATTGCACAAATAATCACAAATCAATATGGCGACAAGAGAGAAGTATGTTAACTTACCGAGGTATCCATTTAGAGTCTACAATCAAAAATGTGCCCCTATTCACCTCTCTTTTGCTATTGTTTTACAAGGTTGAATTGTATCAACATCTGTATTTTGTGATTTTGTCCATGTTCTCCAGTCTACTACATAGATTAAATAGGATGTTTAAAATTACGGGACAGCAATTCAATGGGAAACTAAACTGGGACTTGTTTACTCCACGGATCATTGCTGGTTTCTGTAAGGAAACAAAGAACAGAGTTTCAAAGACAGGTGGATTGAAACACGATGTGGTCTTGCACAGGACTGGAGTAACAACACCGGCCTTAAGCATCTTTTGACATCCGTCAAGATGAATATGTTATTTCTGTTGTGGAGTTGAATCTTAGCGCTGGTAAGGACAAAGGAAGAGCCTTGGTGGTTAACCAGACTTATGCATATTTTAGCCGAAAAGTAAAACAAAACAAGTTATTTGAACAATGTGGATGACTCACAAAGAGACATCGTGCTTTGAAATAAACTTTGGATGTCAGCCAATGTTCCCCTAATGAAAAGTTTCCTTTGCCTTTCATCTGAGCAGAAAGACACTGAGGGGTGAATAAATGGCCTTGTGTCTTTGTGTAACAGGTGTCTAGGCTGTCTGATGTGGGTCTAGGTCAGTCCAGCAGGTTTGCACCGCTGTGCTATTGTGACCTCCTTCCAGCGAACGACAGACCGCAGATGAACAGGCCAGGTGCCAAACACAAACCCAGCTGTCTTGAATAAAACATCTGACACACCGACTTCCTGACTGATGGCGGGACATACAGACACCCCCTTAAGACAGACAGGACTGGAGCAGCACCATCTTTCCACTCACCTCGTTAGACAGAATGTTTTTAGATTCGGCCCTGAATAAACACATTTCTGTTAAAAATTCAGTGCATTTAGTAGAGACACTGTATTTTATTGCCACTCACTTACCATTGGATTTTGCAACAATGTATTCCCTTACTGCTAAAGGTATATTTCCCTCATTCGTCTTGTATCCCAAAAGCGTTTGGCAACTATGAACTGTATGTGCAACAATACAGGCTACTTTGAAACGGTTAGCCAGCTACTGTATGTTGGTGGTGGGGGGACACGTTAATGTTAGAAAAGGCCCCCAGTCTCACAACCATCTAATTTAGCTTTCTTTAATGATAAATGAGTGTCACGGAGAGAGAACGCAGCCACCGATGACGGATGTGCAAAGTGTACTTGTTGAGTCTGAGGGATGAAGAGCAGGGGCTTCAATCTTACATGCGGATTGAAGCGTTTGACAATGTGCTGTTTAACGAAGTCGGCTAATCACTCACTGAAAGCAACATAAAAGTTACAACACACCAACTCAGTGCAGCCTGAATAAAACTGAATAACATGGACAATTTCTCCCTGCCTCAAGTATGGGACGTTTAAAAAATAATAATTGTCCAACAAAATAAGGCGAATCTGAATGTCCCCAGATGTCACCAATGTGGACTTACTACAGTATCTAGCTACAGGATGTGAGCAATCATCTGTTTAGTAATGAAGGGCTTTTTGCCATGATGCAATAGCTAGCCATTGTTAATACAAGCTGCTAATGTGTGCCAGCTCTTTAACTGAGCTTGCTATAAAAAGGGAGCTAGATTGTCTGACCACCAAATTTTCAAACATAACAGACAAACGTAGGTGAAAACCAAGTAGCAACATGTATATTTAACAGGTTAGCAAAGGATAAAACACCAATGATCCATTAGCGCAATAAATGCATATTACAAGACCGTTTGATGTGTTTGGGTACAGACATATGGGACAGCTTATGATGTGCTGTAATAGAAAGCATGGCCAGGAATACATGCAAGCAGATACGAGGACAATGGCCAGGCAGAGTTGTCCTGTTTTCTCCCTGCAACACAGTCTATCGCATGTTAATGCTCACAGATTTGACACATTAATTAACACTGTTTAACATGTCAAATAAGATACAGATTATAGAAATATCCTGAAGAAATTACCAGCAACTGCTTTTATTAAAAACTATATTTACCTGTTTTATTAAAACATTGACTCACAGCTTACTAACACTGCACTTGTGGATTGCTTATGAGATTAGATTCAGTCATTAAATGGTATAAGTACATAACAAAATGCAGTTAGCATCTAACCAGAAGTGCAAATAGAGGGGGGCAGAAAACGACAAGTATTAAGTATAATGTATGTTACAAGCAGAATATAGATGTGCAATGAAGGCGAATGCAGTACAAATGGCAATAGGGACTGGGTCCAGACATGAACAAAAAAGGCAAACAACCTAACAAATTTGGACTACGGAAATAATGACATGACACCTTGCTCGTAATCCAACTCAAACTGATTGCAGTTTAATGTTGTTTTTTTGTTGCTGTTGAGAACATTGTTTGTGATTGTGTGAAAACCGTTTTAGCATTTAGCTTTTTATCAGCTAGTGGTCCCAGATAGTCTGAGGAAAACATTAATGGAGTACCCGCATCATAGCATATGTACCAATAAATCAATGTGACATTGCATTACAAGCGAGTGTAACAACCCAATAAATATAATGTACACATTAAAGAATTAATTGAAGTAAAGTCATATTCAAGAAGTGTTTTTCCAAGCAAACAACTGTGTGATGCTGGGAATAGCCCAGTCATTACAGCCCAGTCAGTCCACCTTGGTGTCACCTCTACACTGCTGACACAGCTCGCTACACAGTGCCAGAGAGATGGAGGGAGAGGTGTGAAACTAACAGCTGAGACCCTCATACTGTGGGGGTTGAGACCAGGCTAGCCAATCAGAACAGGAACTAGGTCCAGTATGCCACCAGGAGAGTGAATAAATATTGGGAGAACATCCGGAATAAGAGTTGTTATCTGGGTGGCGTGAATAAATTACCCAGATCACCTGCAATCATTAACTCTGCACTAGATAACCTCAATTATTCCACTTTAAAACTCTCATGGTTAGAAGTTAGAGCAAATACATATTGTAGATGATTCTTGTAGATGATTCTTGAGCGTCCATAGATTTAGGAAGATAAGATATGGGAATATGTTCTTGGCCTTTGAAAAGAAGCAAAGTAATATACAAGGGCTACAATACTTTTGCCGGTCCTGGCACAGCACCAAGACACTTCTAGCTGCATGTGACAGATCCATGATACACACTGGCATCAATTCAAAGTTGGAACCATTAGTTCAATAGAGGGGTTAAATACCAGAGCCACTGCACCCTTAAGCCCCGGTACAACACCAAATCCCATTTTGAATGACATCACACAACTAACTGAGCTTATGAATTGGGTTAAGTAACGTGGAGTAAATCGGAGGGATTTGCAACAACGTAACACATGAGTAGGAGAGAACAGGTGAGATTCACAAGGCTCTGTAATCGAATAGACCCTCGAGTAACCTTTGGGAGGTTCTCGGTAGTTCTATATCCTGTACTTACACAACAACAACCATTACTACCACAACCACTACTTCTAAAACCACTACTACTAAAACCGAATTATTATTATCTTTGATTTAATTGTCACGAGTCTCCAAAGACACTGTCAAATAATAACAATACAAATGAACCTATCCAAACCCCGGAACATTGTAAGCAAAGAGCAACAAAACGATGAATGCATCAGGTGAACCATAGAACAAAAAGAATACAACTGTCATTAGCTTTGCCTTAAGAGGCAGTACTGCATGATAATAATTCTAGGACTTTTTCATAGAGCGGGCTTTGATACAAGCCAATTGGAGCCATGGTTCTGGGTAAAATGTTCGGCCTTCAGTTGCCAAATGGGTTACAGCCTCTGGCCAAAGTTCTTAGTGCATTTGGAACTGAAAGAATGTGAGGAATCAAAAGACGTCAAAGGATATTTGCTAAACCTCACCAAAACTGGCCAGATATAATACCTATCCATCTAGAAGCAACTGAAAGAGACAGGAAATGAATGGTGTGGTTTGTCATTCCTCCGACAAACCACATGCTCACATCCTCATTTAAAATTAAAAGCAAAATGTTGCCTATGGCTGTGTCTAGTCAAGAGCCGTATCCAGGGATGGTGAGATAGATATGAATAGAAAATGGGGAAGAAACAAAAAGGGATGGGGGTAGAGGAAAACATGGAACTGATGGATGGAGATTACTGTAAATAGAGTCATTCAGAATGCTGTAACATGAGTGCGTTTACTGTTCCAACAGAGACATCGTTTTCTCACACCACACAGAAAAGGGTCAAGAGTCACCTCTTTGCAAGAGTGGAGATTCTGCACTTTTCCAAGAGAAAAGACAACTCTCCCATACCTTTCCACACACAAAGAAAACATTTGAGTTTACTATGTCCAAATACAGTTGTTATAAACATGGTTTTCACAGTGATATTCCCCTGACACGATAATTTCATTTCAGAAAGTTATAAATAATTAAATGTATTCTAAATAGTTCTTCCTGTCTGACCAACCAATGGTAAGTTAAAGATTTTGATGATACACCGCTACTTCCATAAGCAAGATAAGACCTATGTTGGTATTTCAGACATTCAATCAGCAGCCTAACCTTTCAGGATGTTTCGTCTTTCCACAACAGGTATTGAAAGACAAGCAAACAGGTGGCTTTAGACAATCTAACAGTTCCAAGGATTGTCATGGCTGCAGCTCGCAACAGACTTCAGAAAAATTGCAATGAATTGGTGTCCCAGCTGACGTTACACAATTGTAGCCCATGATATTATAATTCAGTCAATATAGGTTAATTGCAGAAGACAAAAAAAACTGCTCAGTGCCAATGAAATCACACTCACACACACACACACACACACACACACACACACACACACACACACACACACACACACACACACACACACACACACACACACACACACACACACACACACACA